>JAADVP010000917.1:0-13088 GCA_023335675.1 Globisporangium solare
GACGACGCTCGCGCCGTACAGGAGCGACCACGCCACCGACGCAATAACAACAAATGTCGACGCCGTCAGGGGGAGCTTGGCGCTCGCGCCCGTGACGCTGACCTCGCCCGCAGACGGGCTCTTGTCGCCGCCGCTGCCTGGCGCGCTGCCGGCCGACGCCGCGCTTCCTGCCGCAGAACTGGAGCCTGTCGCTGCATTACTCGATAGCGCTGGGGTTGGCGCATCTCCTGCATTGCATTCGGGCCTTCGGGTGACGAGAGGCGAGGGCGACGGGCTGCTTTGGGAAGACGACGACGTCGGCGCTGGGGTATCCGCGGTGGGTGGCTGGCTGGCGACGGCAAAGCGCGGGCGTCGTCTCCTGCCCCCGCGACGGCGAGCGCGAGACGCGCTGGGTGCCAGACCTCCCTGATCCGGAGAGCAGCGAAGGCGCGGGGGCGGGGGCTCGCGGGGTGAAGACGGATGATTCCGAAATGAGTGTTGAGCCGTGCGTGCGACGCGAAGGCGCCGCGACACGCGCTCCGGCTCGCGGATGCGCCATTTCCGCGCAAAGAGACGACATCCGCGCGGCCGTCTGCTGCAGTTGCGTTGTGCGTTTCGCCACGCTTTTGGGTTCAAAAAGGCGCGCGGGCCGAACGGCGCCGGAACGTTTGCGCAAGGTTCCGGGGGGAGAGACACGACGCGGCGGCTCTCCTCTGGAACACGATCGAGCGGAGACCGCTGCGCATGACAGGGTATTTGTTTATACAGTTTTGTGCCTCACTGGAGGGTAATCAACGCGGATTCGGAGGGAGAAGGAGATTGCGTTGTACAGGTTATGACTTCTGCACTTGAAGTGCAGCCATAAATTTTAGTTCAACTGCAAAAAGCAAGAAAACCAGCAACGAATAAGGCGGATGGACCGTTAAAAAGCTTGTTCGTTTTCGTTTTCATTGAAGACCGAATCATTCGGTCTTGTAGGTCCACCCGCGAACGGAATGTTTGCTGCAGCACGGTTCTTTTACTTTTTTTTTAAAAAAAAAGTTGTGCGCGTGAGCGTTCGTTTTTTTAGAATAATTCGACTGTTAAAACATCGCTGTACGTGGAAATAACGCCACGCAGCAGCTCCAGCAGAATGGTGGAGCTGCTGATAACAGGCTGGCGCGTTTGGTGTCGCATGCTCACACCCCACGCCGCACGCTCGCGTGCTTCCCCTCGGAGCCGCACACGCGTGGAAGGTGTGATAAAAATCGACTGTAAGCCTTCGTCCGCTCGTGCCAGTGTGTGATCGGCGGGCCCTTTTTGCGAAAGTGCCATTGTGTGGGGAACGTTCCGCGCGACCTTTCACGCCGAGGAACGAGATCCGGCAATGAGCCTGCTTTTCAAGAAGGAGCCGACATAATGTGGTGCACACTAAGATGGAAGAGCACGACCATCACTCTTCCTTTTCCCTTTGAAACTGCGCTCGGGTTTTGAAAAATCGACGCAATGGCGGAGGCTGGCGCGAACGGCGCCACCGCCGCTGCTGGGAATGCACCTGCGAGCGAAGGACGGGCGGCGGCGAGCGCAGTGTCTGCAGACGCGTCGACAGGCGCCTCTACTGCCGCTGCGGCGCTAAATATCGAGCCACTCGTAAAGCTCAATGTCAGCACGCGCGCGGAGCTCGAAGCGTGGATCCAGGAGCAGAAAAGCAGCCTCCAGCTGACGAAGAGCAGCCACGAGCAGCAGACGCAGGACCATGCGCGCCAGACCCAGGAAGCGCAGCGCAAACGAGAGGCACTGCAGCAGCAGCAAAAGGCGCTCGCAGCAAGTACGACTCGCTGGATAATGGTCGGGTGATGGATAGCATTTGCAAGCAGTTCCTAACGCGCATGCTTGCTTTTGATGATCATCAAAGGCGTACACGACAAAGAGAGACAAGTGAACCTGCACCAAGTGGAGATCGAAATACTGCAGGTACGTGCGCTCCACAAATTCTGGATGTCAGTATGCTATGGAGCGTGTGTTAATGTCGAAATTGCGATTGGCGGTCGCCTACGACTTGCAGGACGAGAAAAACAAGAAGGAGCCTGTGCTGAGAGAGATCTTCCTGAAGAATCAAGAGGAAGACCAGAAGCTCAAGCAGTTGCTTCACGGTGGGTTTCTGTGTTGTGTCGTTGCGGTTTGCGCACGCTCTTTTTCACTGACGAGCGCTTTTCTTCGGAACGCAACTTTATTTCCCAGAGGCGAGCGAGCATCAGACCGCCCACGAGCAGCAACTCGCAGAGCTCCAGCGCGGATTGGCAATGTACCAGCGCCTCGGTCTGTCTTTTGAACACACGGGAGGTACGCATGCCGTGCAAAATTGTGCAGAATTGATTTCTCTACTGACTCCATTTTTTTTGTTTTCTATCAAGCAGAAAGTCAAATCCTCGTCCAGTTTACGCAGATCGACCCAGAGGAGCCATCCCGCGTGTTCTCGTTCCGAATTCGTATCGATCCACTGACCGACCGCTTTCTCGGTAAGCGACACGTATTGCGGCATTTTGCGACTCTAGATATGTTGTCGCCACTTATTTTGACACATTACATTCGGCTTCTTCCACTCTTGTAGTTGATGATTGCAGTGAGGCTGTCCCCGCCTTCGACGGACTAGTCGAAGACCTGAGTGAACGTGGCGATCTCTCGTTTTTTATCCGATCCATGCGGCGACAGTTCAAGCAGTTGGTATAGTTGCTTGTGCGCGAGTGTGATCACAGCATTTTGAGTTGCATTCGAAACACAAGAGGTACTTGAAGGTATTCATTCCGACAGATAGTACTCCATCTTATATTCGTCGGCGTTTTGGCTTTGGTCGCGCCTCCAGCGTCTGGTCATCAGCTGCTTTTGTCTTGCTGGCCGCGTGCTGCTCTTTCGGCGGCAACTTCGGGCCAATAAACTCTGCACTACTCGACACGTCTTGCTCTTTTTGCGGGTCTATGGGTGCTTTCACCATACGCGCATGGCGTCGAGCCTCCGGCTGCTGAGTATGGCGATGGCTGTTCGGGAAACGCGCTCGGCGTTGGAGCAGCTCTCGCCGCTGGCGCAGCTTCAGCATCGTGTCGTCTTTGGTCTCAAAGTGTGGGGCGTACGAGACGCGCAGGATGCTCCCGAAGAACGGCTTCTGGACGCCGCGCGCTTTGGCGTGGCGCGCATTGTTCACCGTCTCGTACTGGAGCCAGACCACGTCCGTGAAGCGGTCGTCTTCCTCCTCTTCCTGCTCGGCGCCGCTCTCACCACCATCCAAGGGGCGGCAGTCGTCCGGATGGTCCAGGACGCGGTACTCGCAGATCTTGCCGTAGAGGCTGAAGCGCGTGAGCAGGTCGCCGATGACGCCGAGCGCCGGGACGTTGCGCACGACGACGTAGCGCGACTCGCTGTTGACGGTGAACACGCGCACATTGCGCGACCTCCGGCTTGCTCCGTCTCGCGCCATTCCACGACTTCTTTGTTCCTGCTATCCGGTGATACCACGATGTGTCGAGTGATACCGGCCCTCAAGGTGTGATACTGTACATAATACCGTTGATACCAAATGAGCCGGATTAAAGAGACATCCGTTCAGCAGGATTGCACTGAACTTTCGGCTTAAAGAAAACTCAACTCCGGATAAGAGAGGACTTGAAGTATCAAAGCGCGTTTCTGGAGTTTTCTCAGATAGGTAGGCAACGCGACGTCGTTTCAAACTCGCAAAATACCTCAATAACTTACAAGACACCCTACATGCAATGCTTTCTGTTCGTGGTTGGTTCTCTCCAGCTGCTGCCGGATCCGCTTTTCTTCCTTCGAAAAGCCGCATATCCGAAGCTCAGCAGTGTCCACCATGCCATGCCCGGCGCCTTCACGCATTTCGCACCGGCATCACACAATAATGATACTGGGCTCACACGATATGGTGTCAGTCAGTGGCATCTTGGACGAGGCGATAAAAAAATGCATCCTGCTCAGGCGTTGAATGGGTTCCAGTCGGAATTCCCGGATCGTGAGGATGAAGGTGTGGGCAGCTCATCGCTTTCGCCTGGTGCCTCAAAATCGTCGTCGAACGGATTCGACGAGCGCCGAACCGACGACGTGTATCTGGTTTCGTCCAAGTGGATGTGCGATGGCGTCACGACATGACTATCGGAGGAGTAATCGTCTTCGGAAATGGCGTCGCTCATCATGCCATGACTCTCCTGTTGAGACGGACGAGGAGCGCTGCTGCTGGAATCCTTTCCTATGTTCGCGTCATGCATCGACCGTCGAATCGCTTCCATGATCATGAGCTCCTCCAGGCGGCTCGCATCCGCTGGGCTCGCGTACATCAACGCGTCTTCAAGGGCGACCATGGACGTAGGCGGCGGCGTCGTGATCGGACCGTTGGCGATGTTCAATTGCGAGCGAAGGTCATCTCGCAGTTTTTGACGATCTTCGACCGACGCGTAATGCTGCGACAGCGTGGGATCCTTGTGGATGACAGGGTCAGGCTTGGCGACAGACGACAGCGTCGGCGTCTGGTCCGAGTAAATAGATGACAGCTCGATCACCGCGGGGGCCGTGTATTTGATCCCAAACGTGTCACGATTGCAAAATGGACAACTGTTGTCAATGCATGAAAGACATACAACACAAATTGAGTTCAGATCGCTCCGAATGGGCGTATAACGAGCTCTGAAAGTCACTGACCAGATCATCTTCTTTGGAGGTTTCATCTGTAGAAAGCACTCCGAGCAAATGAGTTTCTTGCAGCACGTCGACACATTCAGGTTCCCAGGATAATACTGTTTGTTTGTTTCACGAATCGGACACAATGTGGATGCATATGAGACACGTGATACGCTAACGGAGCAACAGTGGAAACGCAGCATTGCCGTACCATAAAGCAAATGGGGCATTCTTGTGTGAAGCAGCTCTCTTTCGCCTCGCGTCCTGGGAACCGCGGCGCAATCTTGCGGTCGATAATCATGCGGCGCGCCGCTTTTTGCTCCCACGGACACGTCGGGTACAATCTGCAGCCCCGCATGCGAACACACACGTACACACACGTACACACACGCACACACACCAAAAGCGTCAAATACACGAACACACATAAGCGCAGCCACAGCACCACGCTACACATACCCTGTGGGCTTGGTGTACTTTTCGAGCTCGCGCGTCACAGACGAGCGGCGCGACGACGTGGACGAGTTGTTCCCCATGGCAGCGGGTGTGTCAGCGAGTGGCGGTTGTGGCGTGCGGCGCGGAGAGCGAGAGTGAGCGCGCGCCGTCGCTTTCTTCCGTCCTTCCTTCCTTCTTCTGTTCTGACCGCCGCCCAAAAGTCAACAACACACCCGCAACAGCCGGAACGCGCATGGAAACCCCGTAAATTACCGATAGCTTACAGGGCCGTTGCGGGTCCAGGCTCTGTGTGTGTGTGTGTGTGGCGGTTGGCTTGATTGATGACGGAGCATTTCTTCCCTCGCACTATTTATCACTCCAGTTTTCTGGTCAGATACCTGTGCGCAAGACGATAATATTAGTCTGTATGGTAGTTCGTTTGTGCTGCGGTCTGTACTGGTATCAATGCATCCATGTTTGTGCATCTGCAGTCAAGATGCTGCTCGAGAGGATTATTGAACCTGCGACATTGCCACCTTGCACCGTTTATGCGTCTGGAATTTAAACTCGTAAGCGTAGTTTACGACACCGTTTTCCTATTTTTCCTTGGCCATCTATTGGCTATAAACGAACATCATTTTAGCCAACCGTGCGTGCCAATGCAGCCGTCCGATCTTTTGGAGGCGTCCATCTGTTCACATGGCCGCAGCGGAAGATGGGAAGCTCTTGACGTCCGTAGCCATCGTGAGTGGCCGCCCGTTGACCCGAACGAGTGCCCAACCGCACAGGCGAAGACTCAATGTGTGTGTGTGTTGGGCTGCGCGGCGCAAGACCGACGTGACAGGCGAGCAGGAGCACGAGCAGCTCGACGAGATCGAGGTGATCTTTGGCAACTTTGAGCAGGTCGATCCGCAGGCGCTGCGGCGCTGCTGGAACCTGCAGCGCTTCACACGTTCGCCGCGCTCGCGCGTATTTGCTGGATATCGAATCGCCATTGCACTGACTGGTCGTGTTGTGTCCTAGTGATCAACTGCAAGCTGACCCGCATCGATGGGCTGGAGCCCGTCGGCGCGTCCTTGGTCCACTTGAGCCTGAGTGACCAGCACATCACGCGCATGGAAGGGTTTGATGCGCTTGTGAATCTGCGCTCCCTGTATCTACACAATAATGAGATCGAGAGAATCGAGGGACTGGAACAGTAAGTTGCCACTGCAATGGCAATAGCAGCACTGCTCCGCCTTCCACTGACGCTCGAACCGGTCTTCGTAGCTGCCGCAAGCTGTAAACGCTGTGGCTGTACAGCAATCGCATTGCCCAAGTGCGGAATCTCGGCTTTTGCGCGGATCTTCGAGAGCTTTGGCTTCAGGTGCGCGCGCTGCGACCGATGACGACACGCGTCTGTGCGTCTGATTGCATCTTGCGCTCTTTGGAAACAGGACAATCGAATCCGGAGCCTCGACTCGGAAGACGGAACGGGGATCACCAATCTCGTCAATTTGAAGACGCTGCATCTCGCCAGCAACCGGATACGCGACATTGGGGAATTCCAGGTAGTGTCCACATCAGCTCAGAAGCACCAACTATTCGTTCTTCTTCGCTGACACATTGTTTGTACGCACAGCATGTCCGCAAAGCCATCAGCCTGCGGGTCCTCGCGTTCTACGATGAGCACTTTGGCTCAAATCCGATCGTCAGCCACCCCGAGTACCGATCTTTCGCCATTGCGACGCTGAAATCCGTACGAGCCTTGTGCTTCTCGTGCTGAAGCCTCGCATTCTTCTTTTGCGTGACCTCATCATCTTTGCGTCGTTGATACCGCTAGCTGAGTCAACTCGATGGCGTTCCAATCGCCAAATCGGAGCGAACAGGAGCAGAAGACCAATTCTTGGCTCAGGTGAGAAGCATTTTTTCGGTTTGCACCAAAGACAACAGCTTACCCTAATGCTTAAACGCCGCCTTGTCCACGCGTCTTTTGTCTGTAGGCGCTCGCGTTCAACGACAAGATCGCAGAGCTCACACTTGCCTACGAGACCGAACTGCGTGTCATCAGCGGCCGCGAGGAGCACGGGCTGTCGAATGCCCAGATGCTGCAGCGCGAACTCGTCGAGGCGCTGAATGAGATCGAGGACTGTGTGAAGGACGGGTAGCAGCAGATCGACGCGGAAAGGCAGCGTCAGCAGCGGCTCCGCGAGCAGCAAACGGCGATCTTGACGCAGAACATCGAGGCTCTTCAAGGCGAGTTCCATGATCGGATCGACAGGCAACTCGAGCTGGAGACCCAGCGACTCTGCACGGAAGAAATAACGTGCGAGGTCATGGAGTAAGAAGCGATCGCGGAACAGCGCCATGCGAGCATCACGACGACGCTGCAGTGCGCTTTCCCCAGCCAAATTGCATTTCAGCACTTGCCGAGCCATTCGGCTGATCATCGTTACATCACGTCGCACTTCAAAATGGCCAACGAATGTGACGACACCGGTTCCATGATCCGGATCCTGCAGACGCACCGCTTTTTCCACCAGGACTTGGCCGCCGTGTTTGAGGAAAGCATCAGTGTGGACATGAGGACTCATCGACCATCCTTCGATCCCACGGGGGAAGGCGCTGAGCTGTACCTTTACCTCGTCGCCAAGAATGAAGACGAAGCAGCGCAGTATCTCCAATCTGGGGTCTCCAGCAGCATCGGCGCCAGTAACAACAGCAAGACGGCAACGGACGAGGCCGCAGACGACTGGCTGTATCTGTTCTCAAATCCTCTTCAGGCACTCGCTTTCTACGAAGGCACCCGCGGCGAGATTCTCCCCGATGACGACGAAGACGACGATGACGAGCCGCGAGAGGTGCGCATTGCAACCTTCCAATTGCTGCTCTGCCGCGCGCGCATGCACGAGACGATCGAGCTTTTCTACCTGGAGAAGAGCCACTTGACGTCTCTCGAGGTGCTCCGCGCAGTGGCGACGCTGAGCGGATCCGTTCTGCAGCCGCCGCCGACTGCATTCCTGCAACTCGAACTTGGCGGAGCGTGCACAGCGATTGAGCCGGATGACGATGCGTCGCGGTGCGGTCACGTGTACTTGGTGCGGAAAGCGAGGGTCGGCGCCCACGTTTTGCCGCAGTTTCTGCTGCTGTGCTCAAAGCACCTGCAGCGCTTCGACGGCTGTGATGTTGCGGACGTGTCGGAACCGCGCGCCACAAACGAGAGCAGCAGCACCGCAGCGGTCTTGACCGACTTCCAGCACACGCTGCAGAGCGAAGTCCGGGCGTTCCACCAACGGCTGCACGACGAGATGGACCCGCACCAAGTGCGCTTCCGCGCGCAGCTGCTCGAGCAGAAGCAGCAGCTGGACGCCCGCCTGCAGCAGCAGCGCGCGCAGATCGAGCGCGAGAAGTGCGTGCAGGAGAAGCTCGTGCGGTCGTTCAAGGCGGGCGCGAGGTGCCGCTGAGCGAGCGAAGGAATGGTGACGCATCGGGGCGCCATCTGCCAGCGTAATTCGTCCCGCCAAGTTGCGCGCCAACGTAGCTTTCTGCTCACAGCAACAACTCAGATCCGGTTCGTAACCTTTCCTGTTGCGAAATTGATCCCTCAGTAGGGTTACGACCTGTGTGTTGCATACAACGAGATACAGAACCCACAGCAAAACAGTCTGCACAGGTTCTACATCAATCAATACCCTTCTCAAGCCGATTACTGGAAGAGGCATCGCAGGTTCTTAACGCCGACTTCCCTTTCTGCCTGGACGCCTCTCCTTGTTCCGACCCCAAAAGCTACGCCTGGAAGGAATCCAGCGGAAGCACCGCGCGCTGCTTCTCTTCCCCACTCGCCCTCCAGCGATCTCCCCACTCGCCCTCCAGCGATCTCCCCACGCGCCTACACGCCCGCGCCGCTGCGTGAGTCCACGCGCCAGCCCTCTCCCCCTCGACGCCCTCCCGATCCGGCGCAAGAAGCCCACGGGATGACGCGGAGTCAGCTCACCGGCCGCGACGACAGCAACGGCAGCTTCGCCGCGAGCGAGCGCTCACCGCTGCTGCGCGCGCTGCGCGAGGACTCGTCGTCGTTCGAGGGCAACTACATGTCCATGCCGCCGCCGTCCAGCACGGATAGCCGTCTGTCGGAGGTCGGGCAGTTCCAGCCCATCGTGTACGCCGAGAAGGCGCTCGCAGCGCTGCTCACGGGCGTGCTGCTGTACGCGATCTGCTGCATCCTCGGGCTCGGCCTCGTGTCGCTCAACTTCGAGGGCGTTCTGGGTGACCGCGTGAACTGGTGGCTCATTTTCCTGCCTTTTTGGCTCGCGAATGCGTGCATCTTTGTCGGGCACATCCAGTCGATCCGCCACGCCAAGAAGCTGCGCCAGTGGGCCGAAGTGGACTCGATGTCGAACGAGCCGCTGCTGCCGCTGCTGCGACGCATCGTGCTCATCTACGCGATCAGCGTCCCGCTGTCCATGCTGCTGCTGTGGAGCGAGTTGGCGTTCTGCGCGCGGCTCGAGAACGCCGGCACGAGCTTGTACATTTGCTACGCGCCGATCATGGTGATCCAAGTCGCGTTCGTCATCCGCTACCTGCTGTGCCGATCCGACAGCGCTCTCCCGGTACGTCCATTATGTGCTGAAAGAGTTGTATGCACAGTACGAGGCACTCACTGACTGCGTGTGGTGATGACGTGCACATAGGGAATCTGCTGGATCCTGTGCTTTGTGTTCATGCTGCTGCTCGCGTATCAGACCGACACGCAGCGCAAGTTCCACGCGGCCGAAGTGCGCTACCCGCTCTCGTGGTGGACCGTGCTCGCGCCGCTGTTTGCGTTCCAAGCGCTCATGGTGTGCAGCCTCCTGCTCGTGCTCTACAACGAGTTTTCGGGCATCTACCGCTTGACGCGGTGGCAACTGGGCGCGAGCGTGCTGTACTCGCTGGCGCTCGTGACGAGTGTCACGGGCGAGCTGATGCTCTTGGAGCATATCGACTACCACTGGGGCACGTTCACGTTCCCGTCGGCGCTGATGTTTTTCGGACTCGTGTGTGCGAGCGTCGGGATGTACATTGTCGGTCGCCAGCATGTTGAAGAGCTCATGGCGACGCGCGGGGGCGCAGTGCCAGTGCCGCTCACGCGCACGACTGACGGCTGGATCACGAGCCACGCGGTCGTGGAGCAGTGGGCGCTCTTTGGCGACATCTACTTGACGCCCGAGGGGCTCCACGCGCGCAACCAGAAGGCGATCAGCAGCCGCCGCGACAGCTCGGTCGAGTCGGAGGCCGCGGGCGGGCGCCTCGTGCGCCGCCTCAAGCAGCTCTTCGGCAAGGGGCAGCCGAAGGAGACGCTCACGGCCAGCGACCCGGAGCGCCGCATCCAGAACATCTTGCGGCGGAAGACGTCGGGCAGCTACAGCGACATCACGGTCGAGGTCGTCCACACCCCCAAGCGCTAGCTGCGTAGCGTGTGATTGGTTGGAAGTCGGTTTTTGCGGCGTTTGATTGGATAATATAAATAGTGCACGAAAGGGCGTGAGTTGATACGCATCAGTCGTCTGTCCAATGAATGCGCCCGACTAAGAAAGCAAAGCGCGCGCAGCCATGAAACAGAGACTCCCGGCGCGCTCGGACACACCCTGCGATGCGCTGCTCTCTCCGCCGAGCGTCGACAGGCGCGGCTGCCAGATCCACCCGCTGGGCGAGGACCCGTCCTTCCAGACGTTCATGCCGCGGTCGCTCGCCAAGAGCGTCGCGAAACTCGACGCGCTGCGCTCGCGCGTCCACGAGCTCGAGCTCGAGCTCTCGCAGAACGAGGTCGAGGTGCTCGTCGTGGCGCAGAAATCCGTCAAGAAACTGCCGCCGCTCGGGCTTGACACGCCGCTTTCGGGCGTCGACGAGGTAAAGTTTCCTGATGCGCACTGACTGAATTGTGGTTATGAAAGCTGTGTGGACATGCTGAATAAGACCCATTCGTGTGTGTGTGTGTGGACAAGGTGGAGCAGCAGCAGCCGTCCAGCTGTGTCGTATCTCCAGCTAGTAGCAATAGCCGCGCTGTTGCGACCGCGCCAGAAGCCATCGCTCGACGGAGCTTCTCGCGTCCCTCCCTGCTGGTTCGCCTCTGAAGTTCCAGATGAGCGTGGAGAAAAGCGCAACTTTGGACCAAAAAGCGCTCGAGTTCAAATCCGCAGACGCGCCGCGGCCACCAGACGCCAGCACCGCAGACAGCAGCACCCCAGCGAGCCCTGTTCGCAGCCCGAAACGCCTTTCCGTGTCGAAATCCTACGCTGCGCTGCCGACTGGAGCGCCTTCGCCACCGCGAGAGGAGACAAAGATCACGCTCGGCCACGGCGGAGGCGACGCCGCCGTCACGGCCTCCCAGCGTCAGCGACTCTATCAAATCCTGAAACGCGTGAGCGCCGTTGTGACGATCAAAGAAGATGAGGTGCGTTGACACTTTTTGTGTTTTTATCTCTGCTGGCTGCAACACCAGCTAACGGCGCTTCTCCAAATGCCTCTCATGTAAAGCTCGCGGTTCTCAAGAAGCTCGTGGATGCCGAAATCGGCGATGTGATCAAGTTCCTAACGGATCTGGAGCATGAGGACTCGCCTACCGTGATCGCCGACAAACTCGCGTCCCTGCTCAAGAATGGCTTGCCGTCCAAGCATCACTCCGTTCGCGTGGAGCCTCCTCGGCAGCACCCCGTGCGGGGGATTCAGTACCCTCTACAGAAAATCGCTCGGAACCTGGAGCACTTGCGAAGCACAGGCACGAGTTCGTCGTCGCTGTCGTCGTCTCCATCCAAGGAAACGGAAGTGATCGTTCTAGTGTCCACTGGAGCGTACAATCCGGTCCACATGCTGCATATTCGAGCGTTCTACGTCGCGAGGCAGTACGTCGAGTCCAACTACAAGTTCCCTGTTGTCGGCGCGTTCCTCTCTCCGTCCCACGACACCTACGTGCGCGTCAAGAACCGGAGGAACCCTCGCGAGATGATCACGAAGCGCCATCGCCTCGGACTCATCGAGGCCGCCGTCGCGTCGTCCTCTTGGATCGAGGTCGACAAGTGGGAGATCACGCGCCGGCGGGTCTTGGATTACCTAAGCACACTTGCGCACGTGCGCGAGATGTGCGACGCGCATTTTCCGCAGTTCAGGTTCCACCTCATGTACGTGTGCGGATGCAACACGGTCGTGAAGCTGAGCCACTCGGCGTTGCGCGACGAAGGCTTTGGATGCATCACGGTGTGTCGTCCCACGCAGACCGAGATGATGATCAAGCACTTGGGCAAGTAGCTCGCAAGGTCCACGACTATAGCCGAGGACACGAGCGTCTTGCCGTGCGACTTGGAGCACGCGACGAGCTTCCGCGTGCGGAAGGCGCTCACAAACCTGGAGAAGAATGCAGCCGCGATCGAGATGATGGTCGGGAAGCCCGTGTACCACTACTTCCTCAAGCGCAACGTCGGCGCCAAGATCGCGGGCAGGGACGAGTGGAGCGACGAGGACAAGCAGTGGCGCAACGTCGACCTCCCGTACGTCGGGTACGTCGAGAGCTGACTGTGCTGCGTGTCGCCGTCAATGAGGTGCAGGCGATTTTCATTATTTAAGGCAGTGTTGACGAGATCCTGAACGTGGCTGCAATGAGGGAAAATCCACGCGTTTCGAGGTCGACCTGAATTTGATCCTACGCTTTCCTCTCATGGTGGAATTGAAGGCGAAGTTCAACCGAGGTTGACTTTAGGAATGCCTAGAAGTTATCCTAAACTATAGCTCCCATTCAAACTTCGAACCGGATGAACCACCAAAAACGTATCAACGTCGAATTGCTCCAGCAAAATGCTCGCGGCAATTCATCTGGGGCAACGGCTGGACGGCGTCTCAACTTGGCCAATTGGCGCTGCCTCCAACTCTTATCCGAGAGCAGATGCCAACGACGTCGCGCGCCAAAAGCGAGGACGCGAGAAGAAGTCCAACCACACGAGCGACAGGATCTTCTCTTTCGTCGTGCTCACTTTTCCAAATACCTCGATCAAGCCAAGTTTCCAAGA
>JAADVP010000918.1:0-13087 GCA_023335675.1 Globisporangium solare
CCCCCCCCCCCCCCCCACTAACAAACGCAGAAGCATGGGCGGCGGCAACAGCAAGCACTTGACGTCGGAGACAGCGCCCGGCGGCCCGCAGCACCAGACGCGGCTTTTGTACCGCTCGGCGTGGCGCGTCGACTCGGCGAACCGCATCTTCGGCGCGTGCTACGACGGCAACACCGTCGTGATCATCAACCCGGGCCGCTCGCCCGTCAAGCCCTACATCCGCGTGCCCGAGGGCATGTACGCGCTCGTGCAGCGCCAAGGCCGCGACCTCAACTACAGGGGCCCGAATGGCACACGCACGGCTGTGTGGCCTCCAGGCTTCCACTACGCGTCGCTGTTCACCAAGGTCGCGCATCTAGTCACGAAGCAGTACATCGTGTTTGACACGCCTGTGAAGGGCTGCAAGACCGCGGACGACGTCACGGTCGGTATCGACATGTGCCTCGTGCTGCGTATCATGGGTGACGAGTCCAAGGGCGAAGACCCCGAGCTCGTACGCCGGTTCGTGTACGAGCTTGGCCCAAACGGACTCGAAGTACAACTGCGTGCTGCCCAAGACGAAGCTGTGCGCGCGCTCGCGCGTAGCGTCATGCACACTGAAGTGTACCAGTTGCGCGACGGCACAATGAAAGAGCGTTTCCAGACGGGCGCGCTCAACTTCCGCACGAACCACCAGCCGGCGCAAGATGAGCTCACGACGCCGAAATCCGACCAGGATGGCGATATGTTTGTGGTCGACGACCCACCAGCTGCAAAGGTGATTTACTGCGTGACCGAGGACATTAAGCGCAACTTGAACGCGCAATTCAACACCTACGGCGTGCAGATCACGAGCGTCGCGATCACGAACGTCACGTTGCCGGATGCGTTCCAGGACCAGATGCAGAGCCGCACGACCCACTTGAGCGCGATCAAGGAGCAAAACATGAAGCAGATGAGCGACATGCAGCTACTGCAGTACAAGGAGGAGATCGACACGACCAAGCTCAAGCGCAAGATGATGCTCATGGAGGAAGAATCGACGGGCAAGGCCAAGTGCGCCGAGATCCAGAAAGAGATCGACCTCATCCTCGCGGACACGCGATTGGTGCAAGAGCAGATCGAGCAGGAGACGCGCGTCAAGTGCAACAACGTGCGCGTGGAGGCCGAGCTGAAGATCGCGCAGATCCGCGCCGACACGCAACGAATCGCAACGGAAATCTCGGCGCATTGCGATGCAGACATTGAGCTGATCAACGCCGAAAAAGAAGCGCTGGACGTCGAGTTGCGGGCGGCTGTGGACGAGATTCGTGTCAGTGGCGCCGCCAAGGCCGCCGAGATCGTGGCGCAAGCCGAAGGTGCTGCTGCCAAGAAACTCGAAAAGTACCGATGTCACATGCTCGAGATGAAGAAGCTCGACATGCTCGCGGCCCTGAGCCAGAACAAGCAGACGGTCATTTCGGGGGATACGTCCAACAGTTTGCTGTCGGAGATGCTGGTCGCGAACCGCCAGCAGAGCATTCTCGTCAATGTGGATGGCGCGGGCGTCAAGAGATCCTGATCACCGCTGGACGTTGGACGTTCTGAGAAGACAGATCTGGCAGCAGGAACGCCAGTAAGTGCTTCACTTCAGGCGCGCTGCGTCGCCAGATCCCGCAATCCTTCAGTGACGCAGTCGCGCGTGGATTCTTTTCTTATTTTATTCCTCTTGTTCGAGTTTGAAAACGAGAAACTAGTCTGGGTGATTGAAGCTCGGAGCTTGCACAGATGCATGTACTCACACACAAAGTTCATTGCAATATATCAAAATCAATAAAATGAGTTTGCGAAGCGTACAATACAAATATCCTCAAAAAATACTCGAGAACGGGTGCGCTGCTGTCGTTCTCGATACTCTCAACCGTAGCGCCGGAGGCAGCACTCTCAAGAGCACTCTCAAGAGCACGATCAGAAGAAGCACGCGCTTGGACTCGTCAAATTCGAGAGTCAGCAACTGGCTTCAGTTAAAACACACCGGCGCTCTGATTGGTTAAAGGTTGGGCTAAAAAAAGGATTTGATGGGTAAAATGCCTGTGTTTTGATACTTTTTAGACAATAAACAAACATAAAATCAGAGAAACTTGTTTTTTTTTAACTGTAAATACCTGGTCTTTGGTAAAAACAGAACTTGGTTGTTTGTTCATCTTTGTTACAACTGTAGCCATGTCTATAAATGGGTTCAACCTTGGTCCAGATGAGCGAGTGCACGCCGCCAACCATCTCGCCAGATGACAGCACCATTCTAAAAACTGAGGCTCCAATGCAGCAGCTAGCACCTCCGCGCTCGCACGAGACGCCAGCAGCCAGAGACCGCAATGCTACGCGACACGAGTGCCGTCGTGCCTTGGGGGACAGAGGCTCCACGATTTCCGCAAGGCCAAAGACTAACGAGCGCGATCGCGGCTGCAGTCGCGGCCGTCTCGTTGGAGCGGTACTTCGCGGTTTCGATCATGATTGTGCAAGCGATTTGGGCGATCGCCATCCCGATCAAGAACGTCGCAGTGATCAGCAACCCGACGTTCCGTGCCGACAGCGTCGAGACCGAGACGACTGGGTACAATTCCTCGCGCTCATTTCCAGCAACCTCCGGTGCCAGCGACCCAACATCGTTTGCAATACCTGGACACGCAATTGTGCCGATCCTGGAGCAGATCCTGGATATCGCGATCGGGCAGCGCGCAATCCGGTCGAACTTCGAGACGGTTGGGCCGTTTGACCTTGACACAGCGCACCAATTGCTGGCGCCGGCGGACTTCCAAGCCATCTCGCAGTACTACACGATGTTCTTCCAGGCGGCAGAGTTTCCTGGCGGGACCATGACACCACGCGCGAGGTATTTTGGTACCAGCGCGCAAACGTTGCCAGACGATGCACTTGGCGTCTGGATGCGACCTCCGAACGCCTCGAAAGGGAGTCGGGATCAAGAATGGCTGCTGCAATTGTCCTGCTCCTAAGAAAACGCCAAGTTGCAAGGCACGCGGTG
Source organism: Globisporangium solare (assembly GCA_023335675.1). NCBI lineage: Eukaryota > Oomycota > Peronosporomycetes > Pythiales > Pythiaceae > Globisporangium > Globisporangium solare. The sequence goes on from JAADVP010000918.1 coordinate 3,002, forward strand.
CTTCCAGGGCAACACAACGCACGTGTGCTATGACTTCCCAAAGAAAGGCGGTGGCCCGCGCCGCTATGAAGCCGTCGATCTGCACGAAATGACGGATACTTCAGCAACCAGCATTTCTATTCCTACTGCTGGTTTTGTCAACAACATCGGGCAACTGTATCTGATCGAAGTCTTTCACTCGACGATGGCAGCGTTGTTCAACACGAAAAGCTGGACAAAGACGCTCGAGGGCATGAACTACGTCACAAACGACGGCGATGCGCTTTCAAATGCGTTTGAAAGTGTGTTCAACGAAGACGACGGTCGTCCGTTCGTTCTGGAAACGCGCGCTAACAATTTCGGGTTACATCTTGCCATGCTACAGACGCGGAACCTCGAGCCATGTGCACTGAGTGAACTGATCAGCAGTCGATTCTACACCAAGGCGTTTGTGCTGGAGCTGATCCAGTCCAAGCTGCTGAAATATAAGCAATACGCGCCAAACGAGGTGCTCCTGAGTTCACCACGGCAAACCAAGAAGATCGTGGACTCCGCGCTTCAGTTTGACTTGGTGATCACGTCGGGTGCGCAATACGAGCCTGTCTCTGATGCTGGAACAAAGCGAATCGGTGGCGTAGCCCTTGCAACCATCACAACGGCATCCATGCAGCTCAAGCTCGACAAGAAACTCAACGGCGAGCAAGCCTACTGCTCGTCCCTGTGGATGCTTGAGTACATGGCGTATTACCCAGAGTACTATAGCCACTTGCAGCACTCAGAATCATCCAGTGTACGACTTAATAGCGCTCTCGATCCTCGGCAGCTCGACGTCGGGCATGAACACGTTTAAAGACGACTGGTGGGGGAACACTATGGGTGTCTTTCGACTCTACGAGCTGGCAGAGAGCCCAAGAATGGACTCGTGGTGGGACGACGAGCTCCATATCGCCGCGTGGTTCCAAACACTCGAGGTCAGCTCCGACGCGCCGTTCTACATCTTTGACAGATATCTGGATATCCGACCTGTGAGCCTCGTGCGCAAAGATGACCCCAAGACGTGCTGCCATCGCGCGTTCTTCAAAGCAATTACGAAACTCGTGTTCTTGAGTCTCCTCGGCGTCTCGCAATCGCCGAGTCACTTGGTGTTCATGAACAACATCAATGGCGGCGCACGGCCGTGGTTTCTCACATCGATGCTGCGGTTCGCGCTCACGGGAGAGACAATCGCTGGGGGCCGCTACGAGTTCAGCTACAGTCGTGATTTTGCAGCACGTACGGTGTACACGATTGATGGTTCCCTCGACGCACCAGCACCAGTAGCGTTTCTTTTCTTTCCCGGTGTTTTGTAGGCAGAGACGACGAAAGCGCCTGAATTGCTGTGCCCTTATTGCATGCGATGCTGCGAAACTTTGGAGCGGCAAAGGCCCTCGACATGGTCGCCAAGGAGTTCAACCAGACGTTCCCGACGCTCGTCGCCACTGAACAGGGCGAAGTGCACTTTACCGACCAAGGGCACTGCAGACTCGGGTTCTGATGCTGAACGCGAGCAGTGAGACGAGTACGACCCAGAAAGTCATGGACAAGATCTATGCGAGCGTCGTCAATTCTGTCCGAGACATCATCGATGCGATCTTGACCCTGCATGAGCGTATGACTCGGGAACTGATCGAGCAGCACGGCATCACGCTGCCTGATCTGCGAGACGAAATGGCGATGGCAAATTGCTCTTGCTCTTTCATGTAGTATCATGCTAACTTCGGCTGCTGATTAGTTTATCGGCTCGCCGAGCGGTCCACAAAGCATCCCGTGGGTTGGATCACCAGTGTTCTGGACGCCGACGACGTTCACCGCTGGGATGCTCAAGATGTGGCCTGGGACGATGGCTCCACCGCGAGTCATCGAGGCGTACCGCAGTGCCGCAGTGTGCTATCGTACCTTGGGGTTGCGGTACCTCAACCAGAGTGTGCGCTGCTGGGTTGAGCCCAACGATCTCCACATGAGCCGCGTCGAGCACAGCGCCAATTTGCTGCGCAACATCACCTTCAGCAACTGGTCCATCAGCTTGGTGCTCAACGCGATTGCGATCTTCATCGCAGCTGGGTTCATCTCGCGACTCTGGCGCGCATGGCGCGTCACGCACTTTCGGGATACAAACGTCTGGGTCGCGCTGCAGCTCAACTTCCAGGGACTCGGCGTGCTCTCGTCCCCGCAGACCGTGCTGCCCGCGGTGCCAACGATCCCATTGCTGTTTGGATTCCACTTGCCCGTCGACAACGTGTTCATCGTCGACAGCACGATGCAGCACTGGCCCAAAGGCGTCAAGGATTGCTTTGTGATGCTCAGCGTGTCGCGGTCCAATCGTCTGAGCTACGAGATCGTCAACCACTTTATCGCCTTGCGTGAGGCCTCGATATGGATTAGCCGCTTTCGTTTGCGTGTGCTGAACATGGCTCTGATATTGATCGTGCGGCTCGCGGTACCCGGCAAGATGCAAGAGGCCGAATACGAGCTGCTGAAACTCATTCTCACGGTCGTCATTGCTATCGTTCTCGGCGGTGTAACTGCGCTGGTGCCTTTGTATTTCCAGCGCCATCAACAGCAACGCCGCCGAGGTCGCGCAAACCACCGTGTGGGTGATTCCATTGTGGCACTCAGCTCGACAGGCTCGAAGCAGGACAACATCGTCGTCGCGTGTCTGTAGAAGCACGGCATGCCTCTCAACAAGCACGGACTGCTCGGGTTTTCGAACAAGAAGTGCGGTTGGGCGCTCGCGGGGCTTCTTGTCGAGGGCTGGGAGCTTATCGAGCGGCCACAGCAGCCACAGTAGGCCAAAGAGGCCACAGAAGCACGAGAGAGAAGTCGGTTTATGGTCTGCAAGGGTGTGTGCAAGGTCCCGGTGCCAACAGACGATGCGGAGCGCGTGAAGCGCATTCTATAAGGCCGTGCAAACAACGCGTGGCCCAAAGAGCACCCAGCTCGTCACACCAACTTTAGGAGCTACGAGTTTATTGCAAGTTCGGTCAGTTGCTCCGTCCTTAGCGTCGCGTGCAAGGTAATGCAGCCGTCGCCTTCGTACTGGGTGCGGTCGCCCGTGTCGCCCAGACTGCCTTCAAAGTCAAACGCTGCGACTTTCCCGATGTCGTTGTCCCTTCCAAGGGAATACGGTTCTTGAAACCACTCCCGATGCTGCTTCACAAGGTCCGCAAACGGGTGCTTGTGGCCGCCGTTGACGCTGACGCCGTCGATGTAGCTCGCTCGGATCTCCCCCCGTATGCAGAGTCAAGTACAGAGAATTCTCGCTGGGTAATCTCAAGATTTCCCAGCGCACGATCATCGCGCCTTGGATCTCTCGGAGCATGGTTTCCAGCGGCGTCATCGTTGTTTGCTCCGCCATTACGCCGGCTGCACGTTGGTCCAAGCGAGATAACTTAGGAAATGAATAGCGCGTGCTTGAATTCGTTTTCTCCTTTTTTCTTCGTGAAAAGAGCGAAGGGGGAGGAGAAAATCGGCAGACCCCACAAACGGTCTCTGTTGGGTTCATGTCGCTCTTGCAGGCTCATGACGGGGCGGCATCAAGTAAAGGAACGAGGCCTAATGCGTAAAGCAGTACATAACGAAGCCGACCAAAGCATGCAGTCGACTCTCTAACAGTAGCTTTAGGAACTTTGACGCAATGGCTCGGTCGATTGGCTCCTCCTTTCCCATCGCCGCTGTACAGGATGACAGAACCATGCCACCCTTCGACGTGGTTATGATCGCCTTGGTCGCTCATGTGACACTCAAAGTCGACCGACGTGACCTTTTGCTGATGCTGTTGTGCATCTTGCTGCAAAACGGTTCCAGGGACCACTCCCAATGCTGTTTCATAAGAGTCTGCGAACAGGTGCAATCGGTCGTCGTTGATACCGATGCTAACGGCCTCATCTGGACTCACGCACGCTCACGACTCTCGATAAAATCGTAGGCGAGACCGTTAGATGTGGCGGTTGATGGGTTCTCGATGTGAAAAATTGCTCAAACGCAACTCGTCGCAATGCAGGACGACACAGCGACAGCGCTCGCGCTCAAACTGAGCAAGGTCCATGACGCCAAGATCGTCCGCTGGCATCTGCCGACGACGCTGGACGACGGCGAGGCCGTGCGGCTCACACTGAGCACGGGGGTCGACATCCGCGTCGGGTTCGTCAGAATTGTGCACGTGAACGGCGAGCCCATGTCGCTTGTGGAATTCACGCACGGTCGAGCTGCGTGGTTCCATGAATCGTATTGGAACGCCGACAATGTCGGCACCGTGGCCGGTGTGCATTTCGAGTCGTACGCCAGCAAAGCAGTCAAGTGTGGCGGCGACCGAATCGACGGACAAGGATCGCTCACGCTGCGCGTGACGCTGGGCGGCCAAGTCTCGGAACTCGTCATTGCATCGTTGCTCATCTCGCTAACGTGACTGTTATGCTGCTTGTAAAAATATATATGTATGTGTGTTCGTTTGGCAAGATCAGCTTTGAGGAAAACCCATTTCGTCTCCATTCACTTATAATACTCACTCGAGAGCAGGCGAGAAGCCTTGGTCACGGCGTGACACGCTATTCCAGTGTATCGTTCACCCACGGAACAGGATATGCGCCCTTGCCACGACATCACCAACGCCGATAAACTTTATCAATCGGACTGCTTCGTTATCGCATGATTGTTGCGAAGATGCCGCCTCGTCAGCAGCGACGAGGCCCTGGCGTCCAGCGCTTGCTGCTGCCTCAGTCGCGCTGCTTTCATCGCTGCGTCGTTCGATTGCCGCATGGCGATTGATTGCGGAGATGGTGCAAATATCGTGCCTCCGACCTTACGAACCACTCGAAACGCGACGTCGAATGCAAACACCATGCACGCCAAGCACACCAGGAGCATGAAGAACAGCCGAATGTCCATGGCATGGAGCGCCAACGACGCCAGCACAAACGGGAATTCCGTCAGGTAGAACCGAAGGGCGCCTCTCCACCCTGAGACAGTCGGCATCAACTTGACTTTGAGGGACTGACGCTGCGTTGCGCGTAAACGCGCTTGCTCTCGAAGCTGCAGGTCGTACGCGGCGCGTGTTTCGTCATCGCTCAGCACTTGGTACGCATCTGCGCCATGCCCACACAAGTGAGCGCGCCTCACAATATCCAGCTATCGCACTTGTTGTCCGTTTCCTCACCTGAGATCCGATGGAAGCGCCTCGTGTTGAGCTCGGCGCTTTGTGAAGCAGCGGCTTTATCGGGGTGGTACTGCAGCGATCGCTCGCGGAACGCGCGCTTGATGTCCTTCAGCTGAGCGGTTTCCGGGACGCCCAGAGCCTCATAGTGGCTCAGCGACGAGAAGTCGTCCCAGTACGTCTCGTACACGACCGCCGCGATGCCCGCGAGCGCCAGCAGCAGCGCCCCGCGCAGTCCGACGAGCCGCTGCGGCATCGTCCCTATTCAACGCTTCAAAGCTGCACTTTCTCGGATATAGATTTTGTCCTCTAAAGTACGAAACGCAAAACCCTGAATAACGTGCGCCACCTTAACTTCAAAACCAAATTAGGACCAACATCTATTATTACGTGGTGTAAAAATATCCCGTTAAACTAGGCACCACGCTCACACTGGCCCTCAAATTGAGTGGCGGACCCCCACACACGTCGAGAAGTGCTCGCTACGTTCCGGTTCTGATGGATGCTCGCGGCGTGCATGACGCCATGGCGGCGCAGCAGCAGCAGCAGGCGGCGGACGGGGACACCGCCGGAGTGGTGGTCTCCACGCACGAGGCCGTGATCGCGGCCGCGGCGTCCTCGGCCGGCGGCAGCGGCGGCGTCCACCACGCGCACCACCACCCGCACGCGCTGCTCGACGAGTCCCAGCTCGACAAGTACGACGACGAGCTCACAGCGACCCGCAAGCGCGAGCTCGACGACGACTACGACGACGAGGACGACGACGCGAGCACTGAGTACGGCGGCGCAGGCAGCAAGGACACGGGCAAACGCGGCGCGGGGGCCGCTGGTAAGCGCGCGCGCCGCCACAACTGGCAGCAAAAGTACGAGACCGAGTTTGGACTCGTCGCGATCGAGCGCGATGCCGTGACGGGGGACGTGGCGCTCGCGATGTGCGGCTTCTGCAAGGCGTTTGGCCGCGAGGGAAGGTACGAGCAGCTGCTGCAGTCGGACGCCGACGGCGCCAATGCGTCGTTGGGCGAGAGCAAGAAACGCCGCCGCCGCTCGCTCACGACGACCAAGTTTTTCCGCGCCTTCCGCGTGGACAACATCCGCAGCCACCTGCAGGGTGCGCACCCGCGACGCTGGGCCGAGTTCGAGATGTTGCCCAAGCAGGACGCTGTGCGCGCGCGTTTCCTGCAGTCGCAGGGCGAGATCTCGTACGACAGCCTGCAGATGGTTGACGATGTCGTGCTCACTGGCTCGGCGCTGAATGCAGAGTCCGAGATGTACGCGCAGGCGCAAGCCCAGGCCCAAGCGCTTGCTGCTGCGCACCACCATGCCACGCCGGCTGCGACGGCGCTGCCGGAAGCACCGTCCCCGCACGAAATCCACCAGCAGCAGCACAACCAGCACAATGCTCATGCGCACCACCAAAGCGCTGCGGTGCCGAGCAGCAATGCTACTCTCGCTGCGTCAAGCGCAACGCACCAACTCGCCGCCATGGTACGCGCTTGTCCATCGACTTGCTGTGTCTGTGGCGCCTATGATCTGACGAAATGTGTTACATGTCCCTGCAGCAGCAAGCGTACTTTGGCACGCGCGCGGCGTTTGATTACGAAAAGCACTTGATGGAGCAGCTCGCGCTCGAGCGTGAGAGATTCGAGTTTGAGAAGGCCAAGTTCAAGAAAGAGACCGAGCTCCGCGAGCGCGACCTCGCGCTCCGCGAGAAGCAACTCGAGCAAGACCGCGTGCTCCACGAGAAGCGCCACGAGGCCACGGTTGAGGCCGCGCAGCAGGAAAACTCCAAGTTCTTCCGCCTCGCCGAGGTGCTGCGCGATGCCGTTGCGAGTGCCGTGGCTGCGAGCGGAGGCGGCAACGTCGTCCCGCAAGGCTCGTCGGTCGTGTAGCTCAAGCAGGGAAGACGAGGAGTGCTTTGCTCTTATATATATCGTGCGTTCGTGTTTTCGATGTCTTCCGTTCATGAAACCTTGTGGCTGCAATACTGTGGGGATTGCACGTGCATGAAGCGCTGTGCAAATGGAACAAAGGGCGAGAGAAATCCACAATGGAATGCAAGCTCGCACTGTCCACGCGACAAAATACGGCACCGTCTTCATGCATTGTGGCTCCACGCACATATACGAAATCGGCCAACTCTGGTCATCATTCCTCCGCTAAAATGTCGCCATCGGAGGCCACGTGCAGTGTTGCCGTCACGTGGGACTTCTCTCGACTGCTGCTGCTTGAACGCGGACGCTTCACTTCCGCTGGGCTGCTTCCTTTGTTCTTCGCAGCGCCTTGCTGCTCACCGTCAGTCGTGACTTTGTCTATTCTCTGCGCGCCTGCGGTCTGGTCAAGTGCTGCTGGCGCTCGCCTGGACCACCCGGGGATGCTCTGCTTGTCCTTCACGCGCAGACGAATGTGCTCAAAGCACCTGTACTCCTGCGCCTTGAGCGGGTTCGGTGGGTCGCGGTAGCACGGGATGAAGTGGTCCATCGCCGTGAACGTGACGCGCACGACGCCGACCTCGAAACTCGAGGGGAACTGCTTCTCGCAGGCATCCACGGACGCCGTGCTCGCACAGCCCCAGTACGCGACCCACGCGACAGAGCCTCCTGGCTTGAGGTTCTTGCCTTCTAGCGCAATCTAAAGAGACGCATATAACTACGCATTAGCCACTGCAAACAAGATGCATGTGTGCACGTGGGACAGCAGCAAGTACGTTACCAGCAGCTCTTCGTCGACAAGCGCATAGGATGGATCGATGTTCGTGATGTCTGGAGCTGGGAACGTCGCGTTGTAGAGCTTCGTGGGCGTGTCGACGACGAATGCCGCGGCCATGGCCAGCAGCGCGTACCGCGCCCATTTGTGGTGGCTCTGGAAGAGCAGCGCGACGTTGGCGCCCAGCAGCGCCGCGTCGATCACAAGCGGCATGCACAGCTCCTGGAAGAGCGCGAGGTCGTACTGGAAGATCGACGCCTGGCACGTCTCGCTCGTTTGCGCCATGTCGCTCAACCGCACTTGCGGGTTCGTCCACGCGTTGCGGTTGAGTTCCGGGAGCTCGCGACAGATCGCCCAGTAGATGAGTCCGACGCTAAACGCAATGCACGCGAGCGTTGAGAACGCGTACGCGATCAAACCGGGCAGCGACGTGCACTCAAGCGGCCAATTGCTGGCAAAGAAATATTCATCATAACAAACAGCAGGATAAGCGCATGAGCACAGTGATTCATACGAACACAACCGAGATGCCCGCAAAACGCGCATGAAATAGCGAGCGCACTCACTCTTTCTTGCGCAGACACGGGTAGAGCAGCAGCAGCAACGGCGTGAACGCGGCAATGGCCACGGACCAGCACGTGGTCTTGAGGAAACCCGGCGTCTTCCGAGCGTACCGCGCGCGCTTTGTGGCTGCTTTGTCGATCTGCACAACACGCTGCTAGGACCATCAGCATCATGTGCATCAGTCATTGTATCCATCACACCACGCGCTCTTATAGTCTGTCTCCACAACCAGCAGCACACGTACACGTGCACGGCGGGCTCCTGTGGCGTCGTCCTCGTCGTCGCTGCCGTCGCTGTCCGGGTGATCCTGCACATACTGGTCGAGCCACGCGCGCCACGTGGGCTTGCGCTTGAGGTTCTCGAGCCGCTCCTCAATGTACTCGGGCGAGCGCAGGTCGAGATGCGGCAGCGGCGCCGTGGACGCAAGCACGAGCTGCTGCTCGCGCGCGAGCGTGGCCCACGGCGAGTCCGCCGCCGCGTCTTCTTCGGGCGCGCGCAGACGCACGCGCATCGCCGCCATCGCCAGGCTGCTGTTTGGAGGGGAGCCAACAGTGGAGTGCATCAATCACAAGGAATAGAAAGAAAGGAAACCGCAGTTGGAACCTGTCATTTATTATTCACTTTTACAGTTGATACATCTAACTCATATATTCATAATTCATTTTAACTCTTTTATTTCATATACCTGTTAAAACAGATCTTCACATGAAGCCTAGACTGTGGAGCGTGGGTTGGTGTCATTAACCATCCAACAAACGCACCGTGAGAATGGCGCAGCAGCAGCAGCCGACGGCGCCCGAACGCGCCGTGCAGCACGTGGTCAAGTTCATGGAGGAGTCGCGCGAGGAGTGCTGGAAGAAATCGGTGCTGGCCACCGTCATGGGCGCCTCCATGGGCGTCGGGCTCGGCACGTTTCTCGGCACGTTCGAAGGTGCGCACGGCGAGCTCGTCGGCAAGAACATGCGCGAGCAGGTGCGCTCAACGCGTGTGTTTATGGACTGGGCGCTATCGTGCGCAAGCATGTGCGCACTGACACGGCTTGTGCGTGGCGGTTGTCCTTGTAGCTGTACAATGGGTTCCGCAAGTCGTTCGTCGCAGGATACGAGCGCAGTCTGTACTTTGGAAAGGTAGGCGCGCCATGCCGCATTTGTTGCAGCCATAGAGCCATCGAGTGCAGGCGTATGCTCACGTCTCACTCTCTCGCTATGTGCGTGTTTGTATCCATCGCGGCTGCAGGAATTCGCGATGGTGGGCTGCATCTTTGCGGGCATCGAGTGCATCGTAGAGCGCGAGCGCGCCGTGCACGACATGTACAACACGGTGATCGCCGGCGCCGCGTCGGGTAGCGTGCTCGGCGCGTGGGCCGCGCGCCAATCGGGGCCTCAGCGTACGTTCTGTGGCTGTCTATTGCGCCTCTGACCTTGCGCTGACTACGCTCATGCCCGTATGCCGTGCTTTGCGTGTGTGCAGTGCTGCTGAAGAACACGGCCAAGGGCGCCGCGGGTTTCGCGGCCATGGCCGTCGTGTTTGAGAAGGCCATCGAGCACTTCGCAGAGAAATAAGCGAACGCCGCAGGATGACGACTCGTCATAGACTGTGACTCTGTTTACTTTATGCTGCTCAATAGACGCTCTGTTATATATATATATATA
>JAADVP010000919.1:0-13078 GCA_023335675.1 Globisporangium solare
CGAGAAGGTCGTGACGTTGAAGCGCATCGAAAACTTTGCCACGGCCGGTGGCAACTTCGACGACGTGTTGACGATCCCATCGAGCGTCACTGGTTGTGAGAAGGCTGGCGCTTGTGCCTTGCAGATGTACTGGCACTCGGACATCGCCAACCAGACGTACCCAACGTGCGCCGATATCACGATCGGCGGCAGCGGTGCGAGCTCTCCATCGACCGGCGATGCGTCTGAAGCCGCGTCTGATGCTGCATCGGATACTGCGTCTGACGCCGCGTCGGCTGCGACTTCGGATGCTGCGTCGGCTGACGGCTCGGATGCTGAGACCACGGACGCCCCAGCGACGACGGATGCGCCTGAGGCGAGCGCCTCGGAAGCCGCCGACTCGGCTGCCGGCGATGCTGACGAGACTGCGACCCCTGCTCCTGCCACCACGACGCCAGCCGACGACGAGTACTCGACGCCGGCGCCGACCAAGAAGAAGTGCACGGGCAAGGTCCGCAGCCTCCGTCGCAATTAGATGGGCACCAAGTATATACAGTAAATACGCGTGTATGTAAGGAGAAGTTTTATGTAGCACATTGCACAAAATATACTCCATGTCTTGACGAAAACTAAATTTAGTGATATGCCGCCTTCACATCAATTGGCTTATGTGGCATATTTTGCAAAGAAAAAAACTCCAATATTTTTTCTTTAATTGAGGATAATTGTCCTTTTTCCATCCTTGTTTGCTGTTGTGCAAGCAGAGGCAAAAAGGATCAGAAATGATTTCTCCGCATTGTGGCGCGCACTTTCGATCGAAGTGATCAGCTCATCCGCTTGATGGGAGCTCGCGTCAATTGCACAGTTCACAGATCGGCAGCACGCACATCCGTGCCAGCCTACGGTCGAGCAGACAAATAATGCACCCGAGATGTATCAATGGCCCAACACACTCGCGGCCTGTGTAGATTTTCTTTTTATAATCGCAACGGGCACCAAACAAGAGTCCAATCTCGCTGATTGTTGAGTGTGTGAATTTTTCTACCCCAAGTAGTTCCATAAACTAGCCAGCATTTCAGTGAAGCACCAGCTGGCATATCAGAAAATACGGGCCCTCGTACTGATGTGGAACCATTTGGCACCGAAGAGCTCAATTGCTCTCGCGGAGGAGCATCTTGGAGCATCGGGGGCTATCTTGTCCCCCGCTCAGCGAGCGACGCACGCTAGTCAATGGCGACTCGTTGGTGCATCAGCATGCCTTGCGCCCTGTGCAATTGCGAAATGCGTGCGGAAGTTCTGTGGCTGAACATGAGATAGCGATGGAGTCGCCGCATGAACGACTCGTTGGACAGTCTCTCGGGTGTCTTTGTCTCCAGCTGATGTGGATGAGAAGCCTCTAGGTTGCGCTCGGTATTGCTCACTTCTCAATTCGCAAGCTTCAGTGCATCAATTCGCCATCACTACAAGACCAAAACAATGCTCGCTCCATCGTCCACGAGTGTCCTTGCGTGCACCGTCGCCGCTCTTTTCACCGCCCCTGTGTCTGTGAGTGCCCACGGGTACATGTCGGTCCCTAAGGTGACGTTCTCCATCTCGGGAGACACTACCCAGTTTTGCGGCACGATTGACGGTCCGAGTACTTTAACGGCGCCAACGGGCATGTCGTTCACGACCGACCCAGCATCCAACACTGCTGCGTTCACCAAGGCGCTTGCCAACAGCTCATACTCCTCGGTGCGTGAGCTCGTCGAGGACAAGGGCGTCTTCATCACCGATGCGACCAAGACCTGCGGGATCACGGAGGAGACTGAAGACCCGCAGCCTCTGCCAGCCAAGTACGTCGAGTGGGCTCACAGTAGCTCTGAGGGCTTCACTGCGTCGCACCAAGGCCCTTGCGAGGTCTGGTGCGACGATAACTTGGCCTTCAGTGACGAAAACTGCGCCGCCGACTACACTACGGCGCCAGCGCAGCTCCCTTACGACCGCACCAAGTGTCTGGGCACGAGCTTGCTCAAGATCGTCTGGCTGGCGTTGCACTCGTCCACGTGGCAAATCTACATCAACTGTGCAACGCTCGAGACCACGACGGCGTCGGGCTCGACCAGTCCCGCGGCCGCTTCGTCCACGGGCTCTGAGTCGGCGTCGAAGGCCACCACGGCACCAACTTCAACTTCAGCGTCGGCATCGACTACTACGGACGACGAATACAGTATTCCGTCTGCCACCTCTGACGAGTACAGCTCGGCGTCCACTGGTACCGATGAATACAGCTCGGCTTCCGCCGCCTCCACGACCGAAGAAACCTCGACGCCCGCGCCAACGCCATCGACTACCAAGAAGTGCACGGCCAAGACCTCGCGCAAGCGTCGCAGCTAAGCCCACGACTTTTAAATAAGCCCATTGATTTGTAAGCAGATCTCTTTGTGTACATCCGCCCACCTTTGCGTCTATAACTGCAAGTTTTGAGATTCTCTCTCTTTTTCTATTTTCTTTATCTCTCTTTCACTGATAAAAGGTTTGTCGACTTCGTCTTTTGATGCATAGAAGCAAGAAAAATCAGTATCTTAATCATGAAACTCAAATGGCGATTGAATGGTTTGGCTTACATACAACTTCAAATCATCAACGATATGGGGGAAAAGTCGTCTACATATTGCGTCGATTGGCTTAAACGTGCGGGTCTTCGCGCTTGCGGATGTCGCTGAGCTTGCGGCTCTTGGCGTTGCACTTCTTCTTGGTGGGCGTTGGGGTCGCGGCCGAAGTGGCGGCTGGCGTGGCCGTCGTTGGAGCCGGGGTCTCATCTGCGTACTCGTCGTCAGCAGCTGGCGCTGGGGTCTCAACGTCGGCGTCCGAGTCCACTGGAGCCGTGGTCGCAGGCACTGGGGACGCCACCGAGGGGGCCTTGGTCGCTGGCTTTGGCGTCTTGCTGGTGCTCGAGCCGCCCGACGCGGAGCCAGTGAGGCCGACACAGTCCACTGCAGATGTACCAGGCAAGAGCAAGGTTAGACTAATATTGCAGAGCGTGAAAAGAGAATAGGAAAAGCAAGACTTACAGTAGACTTGCCACTCGTTGCCGTGCATGGCGATCCAGTAGGTCGTCAGCTGCTTGGCGCCCTTGCACTTGGCGACGTCGATCGGGATGACCGCAGCTTTGTTCGGCTTGTTGTACGTCTCGTCGCAGTGCATGTCCTGCTGCACCATGACGTCGTCGCACCAGGTCTCGCATGGACCAGGGTGCACGAAGCCCTCGCCCGTGCCTTCAAAGTTGCGTCCGTACGTGATCGTGCTGTTGGTGAGCGTGTAGCTCGTCTTGCTCGGGTCCGTCCAGCCGCACTGGGCGTCGGCGCCAGTGGCGATGACCTTGGCTTCTTTCTCCACGAGCGCGCGGAGGTTCGGGTGCTTGGTGTCGTTCTTGAAGTTCTTGACAAAGTTCTCCATGTTGATCGACGGCGCCGTGTTGAACGCGAAGCCTGGGTACGTGGCGTCGCCCATGATCGTGCTCGTGTACGACGTGATGTCGACGCCTGTCTTGAAGAACGGCGCGGGGATCGCGAGGAACCCGTGCGCGTTCACGCTGGCCACCCCGAAAGCAGCAGCGGCGACAAGCCCCGACGAGAACGTTCGGCCGACCATTGCGGATTAGATTGCAGAGACAGGTGGGGGTCTTGGGAGCGGACTGCGAATTAAAAACTGAGCTCTTGGAGGGAGGAAGCTGCGGGCTTGACTCCATTCGGTGCGGCAAGCATGGCCCATTATCCGAAGGCTGGTTGCTCCAGTCTGGCGTTTAGATGTTGCGAGTCTGCCTCGGCAAGTGCGATGCACCGCCTTTACGTGGGTAGCAAAAACCTCTCTAAGTTCAGGTTATTGGTCCTTACATGGTAATTTGAGTAAAGAGAAGGACCTCTCTAGTTGTTTTCACATTTGGAAAAGGAGAGTGGGCCAGCGTTTTTGGTTGGTGCGATCACATGGTTTCGCGCGTGCCATATGGACAGATTGGAGGGAAGACCATCAACATCGTCCGATCGGTGTGCGCTGAATTGAAGCGGAAGATTGCGTCACTGTTACCCAGCGTGTCCATAATCGCACTGATAAATGTCGAAGATAATCAGTAGCCGATCTCAATAATTACAAAGCAATTTAATACAATACCATTTTAGGTGAAAAACGAAAAACTCGTCAACCATTGGATTTTTTTCAAAGCAAACTTTCACAAAACAGGCGTTCACAAAACTTCTGTGCTAAAGTTTTCATATTGCTACGGAACAAGTTTCCTTTTTTTTCAGGTTGCTTAATTATACAATCTGGCACCACTACTGCACTTCCACCTCGCAGTCAAACTTCGTTCGGGCAATCAATTAATTAGTGAGCGCGTCTCGCGGTTCATCTGGTCTTGAAGCACGCTCTTTCAAGTGATGTAAAGCTGCACAACGGCACAAGTTCGATTTACAGTATGACTTTGAGAGTAAAGCAGTAAACATGGTGATCTTTGTGCGCAACCTCCGTAAAATCATGATTTTTTTTACGACAACCAACAATGAATTGCATCAGACAATCTAGTTCTCGCACATCTTGCGTGCCGACTTGGCCGTGCACTTCTTCTTGGTCGCCGACGGAGTTGGGGCCGACGTCGTCGCGGCTGGCGTGGCCGTCGTTGGCGCTGGGGTCTCATCTAGGTACTCATCGTCGGCCGCTGGAGCTGGCGTCCCGACAGCGTCGTCACCGGCGCTAGCAAAGTCCGCCGCCGAAGACGTAGCAGATTTGTCTGGGTACTTGTCATCCGCGCTGGACGCGGCAGGCGCTGGAGTCACTTCCTCGTCGGCGTCATTGTCCACTGGCGCCGTGGTGGCTGGGGCAGGCGTCGAGGCAGCAGGAGCGGCCATCGTCGGCGCTGGAGTGCTGCTGCTGCCGCTGCTGGCACTGTCGCTTCCACTGCTCGTGGTGTCACTTCCGCTGCCACTTGCAAGAGCAACGCAATCGGCTACAAAACCAAACAGGAGATGGTTAGCAACTTCGATCAACTAAGTGGCGCTGACCAAATAAAAATAGTTGCGGATACGCACTGTAAACTTGCCACTCGTTGCCGTGCATAGCGATCCAGTAGAAGGTCAACTTCTTGGCGCCAGCATACTTGGCGACATTAATTGGCACTTCGGCAGCGTGGCTTGATTTGTTTGGGTACGCGCGCACGCAGTTCATGTTGGTCTGAACCATGTTGTCGTTGCATCACACTTCACACGGCCCTTCGTGCGCGTCCACGAAGCCCTCGCGGTTTGTGACATCGTTGCGGCCTCAGTAGACCGAGCTTCCGTTGATCTTGTGCTTGGACTTGGTGATGTCAGTGTAGCCGCAGTCCTCGCTGGCGCCCGAAATCACCTTTTGCTCCTTCACGATCATGTCGCGAATGTTCTTGTAGCGCGTGTCGTTCTTGAAGTGCGCGACGAACGAGTTCGCGTTGCCCTCTGGGTACGTGTTGAGGATCCCGTCCGGGTACAACGACGTCCCGATGATCGTCGACGTGTACGCCGTGATGTCGATCCCGGGAAGGAAATCTGGTGGAGGGTCGACCAAGAAGCCATGCGCGTTCACACTCGCCGCCATGGACGCGACCGCGACCGCAGCCGCAGAGAAAAAGGCAGCAGACACCATGGTTCCGGTAATACGAGCGATGGGAACGGAAACTGGGTCGAGGACCACGTGATGCCAATTGCAAAATGACCAACTTCGGGAGCTCGCAAGCGCAACACTCGAGAGCGAATGACGTCCCCCTGCGCGACTCCTCCGTGAGCAATTCCTGCTGGATCTCCGTGCTCTAAAGTCAACTGATTCATCAGCACGCTCTTTCAGAGACAACACACAGCGCCCGCCGTTTAGCGACCGAGGATTTAATTTGCGTATCAAAGTCCACCAGCACAAAAGAAAGTTAGCAATCTTTAGCATTGGGTAAAAATTAGATGCAAATCGGATGTGGATGATTACTTCGAGAGTATTCTCGAAAGTTGACGATGTCATCAAACGGCGAAAGGGATCTGGAGTTGCGGCAGAAGTAGTGGGAGAAGGCCGTTTGAGGGGGACGAGGCCCTATATATCGACAAAGCGCCACGATTCGTTTGCGTCTTTGGTATCCGCGATGAAAGGTTAGGTATTATATTTACAATCACACGTTGCCCTGTAACAAGCACACTACACCAATGCAGCGCCAGACCAAGGCAAACAAGTACATTTGGGCGAAGCGTTGAGTTTTCGTGGTAATATTCCAAACAGAGGCAAGCAACAAAAAGCAAACTGCAAACCAAAGCAAACATTGACGTGTTCGGATGCGAGGTTGCAGCCTTCACCAGTTAAGGCCGTGAACTTGGAAAAGTATGAGTTTGTCTAACCTGCAGCTCATTACTTGGTTGCAACTCCATCATGATGCTGGTTTTTTGTTTGGATGCTGGTTGGTACTCGGTCGAAGAACACAAGTTGAGTGTGCGAATTGCATGGAAAGAGCAGAGATGTGAAATACTCGAGATAGAGTGAAGAAAGACCCCAAAGAACAAGTTTCTTGTGTTTAGACGACAGTACTAGCATTGTTAGTCGGAATGGTACTTGAGATCAAGTCCAAAGATTGTAGATCGAGGCCACTAAAAGTATTAATAATTAATTGCAGAGCCGACCAACGAATTGCGAACGGATCCTGCATACACCGCCGAACGCAACACTCGCAAGCAATTATTCGTGGTCTGATGAGGATGGGCTGCAGTCCGCATTAACAGATATATTTGAGCATTGAAGGTACTGAGACAAGCGGCATGCAAGCTCGCACCCCGGCGGCCAGTGAGACTGCTGGGCCCTTCCGTTTTGAGTCAAGACTCTTGATGTATTTGAGTGCTACTGACGCAACTCAACTTTCCAACCAAGATAATGCACACTGATCTATCGCGGTACCATCTTTTCAAATCATTTCTCAGTAGTAAATATTTAGAGCATCAAACAGTATCTACACAATACTACGGGTAATGATAAACGCACACGGTTTTTCATTTTGCATCATTGTCAATTAATCACCACAATTAATTTATTAGCATTAATTACACAATAGAGTGACAATTAAGTCGTTTAATTTTATAATTAAAGCAATTGTCACAGGCACACCATTGTACTGTGCATCGCAACTGCATTATCACGCTCTCCTTTACACGACAAAACCAGTCTCAAAACAAAAACATTGATAAACGGCAAGACGGTTTTGATTTAATCAGTACTGCACTGCAGCTTTGAGGCCGCAGTAGCGCGCTACTTTAGGTCCCACAAATATAAAAAACAAAAGTTTGGCTCTATGCACTTGCAGCGACTTAGTTGCGGCGAGTCTTGGCCTTACACTTCTTGGTCGAAGCAGGGGTTGGTGCCTTCGTGGTGGTCGCTGGCGATGGAGCGTACTCGTCATCGTACTCGTTGTCCGACGCTGGTGCTGGCGTAGCCGCTGGCGCCTTGCTGGTGGCCGATGGAGCCTTCGTCGTCGAAGCTGGCGTGGTCGAGCTGGAGCCGCCCGAGCTCGACGACGAACCACCCGCGATTGGCGCGCAGTTGGTGTAAATCTGCCACGTTGGCACGTGGAGGGCAATCCAGAACGAGGTCAGCATCTTCTTGCCAACACACTTGGACTTGTCGTACTTGAGCACAGCAGGGACTTCTGGGATGTTCACCGAGCAGTTGTCGTCCTGGAACACCATCACATCATCGCACCACACTTCGCAAGGGCCCATGTGCGAGTTGTCGAATCGGTCCCACTGCACGGTGTCTGGGAGTGGCTGTGGCGTGCCGTTGACTTCCGAGAATCCGCACTCCTTGGTCGCGCCGGCTTCCACCTTCTGCGCATCCGACAACGCCAAGTCCTTGAGCGACTTGTACTTGGTCTGCGCCTTGAACGCCTTGAGGTACGCGTTCGTGTTCGACAGCGGGTCCGTACCGAACGACATGCCCGCTGGCACCGTCAAGGTCGAAGGACCGTCGATCGTGCCCGAAGGCGAGTTGGTGCCGTAGCCGTTGGCCCACGTCGGCTTTGGCAGCGACATCTTGCTGTGCGCGTCGGCCGTGGCGGCCATGACGGCAAGCGCAAGAACGGTGGTCTTGGTTGGGGTCATCATCGTAGTCGAGAAGGAGGTGGTCGGCTGCTCAAAGGAAGGCGGATTGAGGAATGAGACGCTTGGACGCGCGCAAAGGTGGGAAGCCACGGCGATGGTGCAGTGCAGGATTCGACCAGTTTGGAGTGGATGGAGAGATGCTCTCTATAAAAGGGTCGTTAATTGCCCACAGATGGTGCCCAGCACCCACTACGCGCCCATCCCCCCATCTGGAGGGAGCGCGCTTCGCGATCGAGCGAGACCGTCATTCCCTTATTCCATCTGGTGATTGCAGTGGTCGAGTCCTGCGACTCGAGGGAAACAATCTCGAAGCTTGCTCGAAATTATTTACAGTTCGGTGTGCACCCAACGCTCTGAACCCCAGGACCAAGCTGGCAAAAAGCAGATGTTCTTTCGAAGCTTCGTTGGCTTCGAATCAGACGAGCCAGTTGGCCGCCTCGTGAGTCACGACACTCCCCGAGATGGGATCATGTGCTTGTTACCCAACCTGCTGCTGTCACGACGCGTTCCTCGTGAAAGAGAACGCAGTTAGTTAGATACATATTAGTCCAGCGGGTGATTAGGCAGCAGTCACACTGTACTACTCACTCACCGTGCATTACAATGGCACAGTAGGTATGCTGGGCTCTCTCTCTCTCTTTGTGTGAGCGACATTGGCTCCAAAAGCATTTGTTTTGGCGGACGTGATGTCGTTTCACCAAATCGGTACTCACTTTCACTGGCTTTCTTGCTCCTCACTTTCACTGGCTTTCTTGCTCCTCTTCGACATATTTTTTCGGAACTGATGTGATTTATTATCGGGGGAGTTTTCATACAAGCTTTCGTTTTTGGATTGTAATGCGTGCCTACGACCCTTCCAAGCCAATGGAATAGCAATGAGGTCGGCAACTTGGCCCCAGATGGTGTCAAAGTGCATCATAATGTAGCCGCAGACGACTCGGAGATCGGGAATGCACGCAGTACGGGATTCCAGGCCGTCCAATTGCAAGGCCAGATCGAGTCAACTGGGAAACAGAGCGAAATGGAACGTATGAACCAGGTTGCACCTGATGGCGGTGTACATATCATTGTTCGCTTGGGGCCTGCTCGAAAATGGAACAGCGATTGCATCTGTATGTCTGAGTTTCAGAGTAAGGATTCGCGGAATGGCTGCGTACGCGAGAGAAGATGGATACACCGCGACAGCATTCGATCTCGCATTTTAATATTGTAAATTTAGTAACACATCACAGAATAATTGAACTCGGTGCAAATCCTATCTTAGGCGCTTAGTCGACAGACAGTGCAGCATCGGCAGATTTGTACAATTGTTCAGCCAATGTGTACACTGAAGCTTGTTTCTGATATTCGCACCAAACCGTTGGTAACTTTAGATGCCATGTCCACGACTCGACACCTTCAATAACCAAGTTATAGCACGCTTTCAATTAAAGATCGCCGTCAAAATCGTTTATCAAAACCCAAACAGCTTAGATTTTTTCTTAGCTTTTGCGGTACACTACATAGAGGTAAGATAAAAAAGACAACCCATCTAGAACACTTAGTTGGCGTGGACCGTGGCGGCACCGTCATCACCCTCAAGCGTGTCGAAGTCAATGTCCGACGTGCGCTGTTCGGCAGTCTTCTTGGTCTTGGTTGGCTTTGGAGTCTTGGTCTTCTTTGGCTTTGGGGTCTTCTTTGGCTTTGGAGTCTTCGTCTGCTTGGTCTTCGCAGGAGCAGGCGTCTTGACCGCTGGCGCAGGGGTGTCGGCCATGTCCAAGTCATCCTCGCAGTCTTCGTCATCAGCTTCGCCGCCGACTTCCGAAGCTGGAGCTGGGGTGTCCGGCATTTCCAAGTCATCCTCGCAGTCCTCGTCATCCGAGGCTGGGGCTGGAGTGTCTGGCATCTCCAAATCATCCTCGCAGTCTTCGTCGTCCGACGAAGCTGGGGCTGGAGTAGCGTACTCGTCGTCGTACTCGTCGCCACCCGAAGCTGGAGCAGTCGTGGCTGGCGCAGACGACGTCGCTGGCTTCGACGTGGTCGCTGGCTCCTCGCTCGAGCTGCCGGCGGACGCACCCGAGCCGCCTTCCAACGCAGCGCAGTTAATGTACGCTTGCCACGTTGGCGAGTGCAGAGCCAACCACACCGTCTTCAACACGCTCTTGCCAACACACTTGGACTTGTCGTATGGCAGCTTGGCTGGAGCCGCTGGGTAGTTCTTCGCACAGTTGTCGTCGCTGAACACCATCGTGCTGTCGCACCACACTTCACATGGGCCCTGGTGCGATGGCGTGAAGCCTTCACCCGAGCCGTGGGACCACTCGACGAACTTGTCTGGCAATGGCTGCTTGGTACCAGTCGCCGTCGTGATACCGCACTCCTTGTTGGCACCAGCGATTGGCACACCCTTCGCCGCGATCAAATCCTTGACGGACTTGTACGAGCTGCTCTTGAGCGCCGCCGTGAACGCCTTCGTGTTCGATTCCGGGTCCGTCGTGAACGACATACCCGATGGGGCAGTCAACGCCGTCGAGTCGACCGTGAGGCCGAACTGCGTGGTGTCGCCCTGGATCGCGAACGTCGGCGATGGCACCGACATGCTGCCGTGGGCGTTGGCGAGCGGAGCCGCGGCGACGGCAAGGGCGAGCACAGTCGCGAGACGAGCCTTGGTCATCGGCACAATCATGATCGATTACAAGAGAGATAAGGTGGAGAGTGTGCTGGAGTGGGGGGGAGAACGCAAATCGCCGAATGAGAGGCACGGGTTGCCGTGCACACGATTAAGATGCTGACCCCTCTCTCTCTCACTCTCGCTCTCTCTCTCTCTCGCTCAAGACGATGATGATGGAGAGAGCAATCCATCCGAATACATCTGTTTCAGCGGACGAGCATCCCCTTCTGCACCCGAAGCTTCCTTGTCGCGTTGTAGGGCTGGCCCAGTCTACTTTCAACAGCTTTGAAACTTCTCGAGCGCCACCTGCTGTAGGTTGAGGTGGACTGGACAGTGGCCACAGTGGGAGTTCGTTTACTTCTGACTACGCAACTCTGTAAATACATAAGTATGGCACTTTGCCGCCTAGAGATGGGAATATTTATCTTTAAATGTAATCAGCCTGTTCTGTAATCACGTGTATGAATCATTTCGATATCGTTATGCAGCGGTAAGTTGAGGGATATTCGACCAAAGATACACGTATAAAAATTGGAAGAATGTTGGCTAATGACCCAGCTCAACATTCTAAAGCTATGCCCATGTGCGGGAGGAACTGGTGTCGTTCGGCACGGGCGCATCGACGCAAGGAAGCGAAGATTCAACAGACAGGGGGTTAAGCTGCAAGGTGATGGCCCGAGCGAGATTTGATGAGCGGACACACAGCCCCAGCCAGAATTTACCCACGCGAGTTTACGTCAGTGTCCGCAGTCCAGTTCTGGCAAAGTGCTATGCTTTGCTAAACTTTATAACTTTTGATCGAGCTGCACACACGTCAACTGAATATGGGCGCTTGTCGTCGAAGAGATGATCAGGCCGCGGCCCCTTTTCCGCACCAGCTGTTCTTTTGGCGCGGCTCCGATATTGGGTGACTGACTACGCGGCCCATCGAAATCAACAACTGTAAGCATTAGTCTCACAGCTCTTTATAAAAAAAAAAAAACCTCAGGCGTGTGTGTTTGCATGGCAAATTGCACAGTCCATTTTGGCCGCTACAGCAAATTGGTACTTGGATTGAAGCCCAACACAGACGTTACAGGACTAATCTCTTTTTTGTTTAACTTCATGGTGAGGGAGGGGAGTCAACTGAAGTAAATGAAGAAGCCTCATTAGATCCATGCCCGAAAATGAGATTTGCTCCAGTCGATCCCAGCTGGAGAGCAATCCAGGCTGGGGTGCAACTGTACTAAACTGCCATGCTGCCTCCGATACAAATCGCTTAGGACATCGCTTCGCCAAGTTGGTTGGGCCGAGCGATCGCTCTTGAAAAAGCGGCCTCATCGAAATGTCTCTTCTGCAATGCGTGACTCGATTGTCCACTCGCGATCTAAATTTCGGTACGTGCTGGCGTTCGTCGAAACCAGCTGACGCTTAGAGAGTGGGAGTCGAAGTCTGTGACCCAAACAAGAGATTTCCCGAGCGATTCCCCTCTTCCGAATGCCACACAAAGTGAATCATCATCGTGGACTGGGCCGGACACGAATCAGCGGCGTCAAGTTGGTCAGGTCGGAGATCCAGTTCGCGCGGAGGAAACAGTTGCTGCGATAGCGCGGCCCTTTTTCGTGCGCGTCCACTTCAGCTCTCCCTCTGCGCTGACTTGTCGTTCGCTTGAAAGAGCGTTCGCGCAGGAAGAAACGCGGGCGGCCGGCCCATGCGGCTGCGCTGAGCCGAATCGCACCACCATTTTCGAAATCTCTCTCGACCGAAGACGCCCCACGGTTCTCCACCCACCCACACCGCCACTCTCTCTCTGAAAGATGAAGTCTGCCGCTTTCTCCGCTGTGCTCGCCGCCGCGCTCGCGTCCACCATTGAAGCCCACGGACAGATGACCTCGCCAAACATTCGTCCCGTGAGCGCCAACTACCTCGCGAACTGCGGTGCGCTCAAGAACGCCGGCCAGCAAGAGCTTCTCATCGCGCCGCTCGAGAACTTGAGCACGCGCAAGCAGAAGGACTTCCCTGAGGGCCCAACGTTCGACATCATGAACGGCTGCCGTGGCATGGTGTACGAAGCCACCAACCCAGTGACGACGCTCACCGCTGGTGTCGAGTTCCCAGTGAAATGGTGGATCCAGGCGCCTCACCCTGGCTACGGTGAGTTCAACATCGTCAAGCCAAAGACTGGCGCTGGCGGCAAGATCACGTACGAGAAGGTCGTGACGTTGAAGCGCATCGAAAACTTTGCCACGGCCGGTGGCAACTTCGACGACGTGTTGACGATCCCATCGAGCGTCACTGGTTGTGAGAAGGCTGGCGCTTGTGCCTTGCAGATGTACTGGCACTCGGA
>JAADVP010000092.1:0-38757 GCA_023335675.1 Globisporangium solare
ACAAACAGCAGGACGGTCGGGGGGAGCGGGTGGGTGGGCGGGCGGGCAGGTGTGTGGCGGAGGGAAAATTCGAAAATTCCAGATCTCAAAGGTCGTTTGTAGGGAAAGCGTCCAGAGTGTTGGTCGGCTGCGCTTGGTGGCGATCTTGGGAAACTTCCGGCCCAATAGGCTTTGGGCAACATGAGATAGGGGGTAGGGTAAAGGGTGTTTTTGCTTTGTACAGAGCAGTGGTACGATCGCCGCGTCCGTCTCTTGGCGACAAAAAAGCAAAGCAAAAACAAAAAACGGATTAAGACCCGGGTTTCGACCCGACCCAGTTGCAGTTTGTATGGCAAGTGTTCATGTTTTACTTGAAAACGGGTTGATGGGTTTTCACGCCAAAGCGAGAGGGAAGCGCAACCGGCGCACACGAGGACGGGTACAGTGTGCCATGCACTTCATCAAGGTGGCGATCGATCATTGGTGCAACTGTTCGTCTGTCTCGCTGTTGATTGGCTGCAAACGTGCCAGCTTTGGGGAAGTTTCGCTGCTTCAGCAAAAAAAACCGCTTGGGCAGCGGATAGTGTCGGAGACGCAGCAACCGCAATCCGAGTTGTTCTCAACTTCTTTCTCCCAGTGCATGCGTTCTTCTCGTCAGAATCGCCGGGTTTCTCTAAATTCGCCACGTGGTTGCTTCTTCTCGGTTGAATACATCCGTACAGTACGAAAATCAACCTATCCGGATAAACTGGCCACCAACACTCTTCGCGTCCCTTGTTCGCAAACGTCAACTCAGGTGTGATGTCCCGAATGTCCCTATCAAAAGATGGTTCTTCTTCGGGACGTGCCGTTCATCAAATTGAGCCTTTCTTTCTCTCTCCAACAAACGCATCAGACCGAGATCTTTGCCGCGCGTGAACGAGTTGCGCGCGCCATCGAAGGCGCCTCTGATGCACGCGTATACGCGCACTGGGACGACGATGGAGGCGCACTCGGACATGTACTTTGGCGATGACTTTGGCCAGAAGATCGATCTCACGGTGCGCATCCGCGAGATTCTGCGCAACTATCCCGGTACGCGTGCGGTTCTTTTCTTGAAATGCGGGGACTTGGTTGCAGCAAGGGGGGTTTAACTGATTCTGATGGCTGTGCATCAATGCTGCAATGTATGTGTGGGCGCTGTGTAGAGGGAACGTCCATTTTCAAGGAAATGGTGCAGAATGCGGATGACGCCGGTGCAACCGAAGTGAATTTCTGCCTGGATTATCGACAGCATGGATCGGAGAAGCTGGCATATACGAAACTAAAGCCCTTTCAAGGTACGTCACTAACAAAATGCGAACGTGTTTACTTGATTCATGTGCAGTGCTTTGGAGGTAGAGTGTAACGAGTGTACGAATCATCGTTCTGCGAGCAGGGCCGTCTTTGATCGTGCACAACAATGCCACGTTTACAGACGCCGATTTTCAATCGATTCAGGTAAACGGCATGCGCGATTGATAGCGAGAGATGGGGGAAAGTACATGCTTACGAAAGCCTCGTTTGTAATTTTTGCTATGCAGCGAATTGGCGACTCACTGAAAAAGGACAACTCAAAAGGATGGAAGACAGGACGGTTCGGGGTTGGATTCAACTCCGGTGAGACGCACGAGTTCATTTGTCCTCCCTTTTTGTGCAGTTTTCACTTATTCAATTGTCTTTGCTTGCTTTTCGCTGTTTAGTCTATCACGTTACGGATTTGCCGGCGTTTGTCAGTGGATCCCAGCTCGTGTTCTTCGATCCGCAAGCGTGCCACTTGCCCAACGTGAACCCCAGTAATCCTGGCAAAATGATCAACTTTCTCACACATTCTGAACTGGTGACGAATTTTCCTGACCAAATCGATCCTTTCCGATGTTTTGGCTGCGATTTTACCGGCCCTTTTCGAGTACGGCAGTCTGCTTTACGTTGTGTTGCAGCCATGATTGACTAATTATTGTCCCGTGTGTGCATGCTTTCGTGAAACGTAGGGCACTCTGTTTCGATTGGCCTTGCGAACCGAGGAGCAAGCACAGACAAGTAAACTGTCAACTCGCTCACAGAATCCTGAACACGTTGCTGAGATGCTCCGTGAATTTTCTGGAGATTTGTCGAGAGTGATGCTCTTCCTTCGAAGCATTACGAAGATGTCTATCCTTGAATGGCGAGAAGGGAGTGATGCACCAACGCTTCTAAGTGAGGCTAGTATCAGCAATTTAACCAGCGAAGTCCAAGCGAAGCGGTCTCTGAAATTTGCAAGTTTTGGCTCGGAAGACTCTCAATCAAGGACCTTTTCGACAGAAGGTACGCTTCAACCTTTTGCGTTATCGTCATGTGTTATCTGTGATGTGTCGTTCATATCACGTTTACGTGTGGTTGCAGGAATATTGTGTGACTATACACTAGAGATTTTGGTCCGCCACGAATCCTCTAAGCAGCCGGAGCACTTGAAGTATCTGATATCGAATCAGCTGGGTGGTGGCGAGTGCAGCAAGATAGCAAACAATCCGGCCAATGCGACCCAAAGACTGGTTCCATGGGGCGGTGTCGCCGTTTTGATCCCAACACAAAAGGGTGTAAGCTCTTTTCAGCCAACTACAGGGATGGCTTTCTGTTTCCTCCCACTACCCACACTCACATATCTGCCGATTCACGTATGTTTCTTTCTTTTTTTGTGCGAACGGAATGGATGTGCTTCATCCAGTACTGACTGTGCCAACGCTTATGTAGGTGAATGGATATTTCGAGCTTTCATCTAATCGGCGAGATATTTGGTTTGGTGACGGGTTGAGCGGCGACGGATTGTTGCGAGCCCAGTGGAACATTGCGTTGTTAAGTGATGTGATTGCACCCTGTTACGCTCGCGCAGTGACGACTTTGGCAGGTGGACAGCAAGTCGAACCTGAGCACCACGTTCAACTATTTCCACAATCGCTACCCCCAGCGCCGTGGGACACTCTAGCGCGGTCATTTTTGAACCGAATAAGACTAGAACCCTGTTTGTACAGCGAGGCTGAAGGTGGATCGTGGGTCTCTCCAGCAGCAGGTGTGATTGTTCGACGTGGCGATGCAAGCTATGAGAAGTTCACGCAATGGCTTCTTGACGATGGCTTTCCTGTTGTGAGGAATTTGTCAGAGGAGCTCGAGAAGGTACTGGTCAAGACGAGTACAATTCCAAGTTTTTTGCTGCCTGGCAGAGTGCGGGACACGTACAAAACTCGAAAGTCTCTTCACGGTGGAAATAAAGAAGCAGTTCAGTGCTTTCTTGATTTCATGCTGAGCGATCTGGATTCTGATCGGCTGCAAGAACTCGTCAGTGTGCAGTTCCTCCCGATTGCTGACGGAACACTGAACGTATTTCAACGAAATTCAAACGTCGATCCCGATGCACTCGATTATCTATGCTCAATGGGTTTTTCGAGGCAACATTCAATTCGAGCATTGGAGAAAGTGGGTGGTCAAGATATGGAAGCTGGTCTGAACTGGTTGTTCCAGAATCCAAATCCATCTGTGGGAGATGAAGCAAGAAGCAGCCTATATTTGATTCCAAGTGCTGAAGAGTTAATGCTTTTGGAAGGAGCCAGATCGCGTCTGCTGGACATTGATGCTTTAACTACAAAATCCATGGTGGTGTTGTCTTCCGAATCGGCCAAAAAACATCTGAACGTGAAAAAGATGGATTATCAAGGTTTTGAAGATATGCTAGCGGTTGTACTGCCTTCAGATTGGTACGGCAAATCGTCAGTTCCCTGGGACCATGAGAGTGTAGACAAACCAAACCAAGAATGGTTCCGATTGCTGTGGAAGTATATTGGGAAGAGTGCTCACATTGGAAGTTTCCAAGAAAAATGGCCAATTGTTCCGACGTCCACTGGTGTTTTGACTTCGTTGAGCAAAACGTCAGGAGTTCTGAGTCCCGAATTGATTCCACCTGGTTGTTTGGAATGCCTTCACCAGCTTGGTGCTCGACTTCTTCTGCCCAACTTGTTTTCGAGTTTTCAACCGAACCCGTATGTGTGGAATTACATCCATCAACCTACACCAGCAGGCGTGTTGTCTTGCATTGGCGCAATTTTGGCCAGCGGAGTGAACGATTCCCCGAAATCCCCGTTCAGGAATGCCAGTGTAAGCGACCGCGAACAGCTGAAAGCATTTTTGATGGCTGAATCTGCTGGAGATTTCGATGCGAACCAGATCCGTGTTTGCCGGAGGTTACCGATCTTTCACGGGCTGATGGACGTGAGTGAGATCAAGGATGAAGACTTATCGTGGGTGAATGTTGAAAGTGAAGATGCTGACGACATGAAAGAGTTGTTAACATCTGCGGGCAAGAGCCCGACCTATGTTTCGCTGGAAAGTCGGAAAGGAGGTGGTCACGAATCGGCTTTGCTGATGTGCATGGGCATTGATTGGAAGTTTCTCGACGAAGGTTTTGTTTACGTGAAAGAAGGCGACGTCGCGCAGTGGAGATTTCTGGCGAGCCTAGGCGTACGCGGAATTTCCAAAGTGGAGTTTTTCGCAAGCCACTTGATCCCTCGCTTCCAAACTTTGGCAAATGAAGCAAGGGTGGAGTTTATCTACCAATTACTTCTAGAGCTGAATGTCTTGCTGGTTCAGGACGTCCATGGCACGTTATCGAACATTGTCGAGACGGCAAATATATTTCCTACCGTTTCAGGCGAGCTGAAGTCAATCAGCGATCTGTACGACCCCGAGATAGATGAGTTTTTGGAACTTATGGACGGGTCATTTTTCCCAGCAGAGGAGTTGCAAGCGACCCAACCTTTGTCGGTGCTGCGATCGCTTGGTTTGCAGCGAACCATATCTCGTCGCTCAATTCTATCGTTGGCGATGTCTATTGAGAACGAGCACGTAAAACTCCGTCAGCGGGACAACATGGACGAAAAGGATCGTGAAGAAACGGAGACGAATTTGCAGAATCGATCGGGAGCATTTTTGAAGTACCTTGATTCCCACATAGAGCAGCTCATGAGCGTGACGTCCGTTCAGAAACAAAAGCGCAGCCGGACAAACATCAAATCAAAAGGGCTCAAGTTCCTGCGCTCGTTTGGGCTACCGAGCCAGAGCGAAGTGCGGGTTTCAGTTGATCAAGAGGCTGAAGAGCGAGAGCAGCAGATCATGGAGAGACGGGAAATCGGCGAATTTTCAGCACAGTTGGCAGTCATTGATTGGGTGCCAGTTAGCCACGTGAAGCCGCACCCTGCAGCTCCGTTGCACCTGGAAGATGAACGGATTCTTGTGACGTCTCCCCATAAAGCTCGCCCAGTGAAACACTTTTGGCTCTGCTCTGCTGATTACCACATTATCAATGGTGTGGTCTACTCAGAGAAGATGAAAGCGATCTTCGGGTGGGACACTGGTTTTCCAATTGAAACTATTGCGCGCCAGTTGAAGCAAATCTCGGGAAAGTTTGATGTCTACTCTGCTGAAACGAATGGGCATCTTGACACACAACTGATTTGGTCGGCCGTGTACAGCATCTACCAAATACTGTCGAAGTTTTTTGAAGCCGAAGCGGATTTGAAAAAGCGAAAAGATGTGCTGTCAGTCTTGTCGGGAGAAACCAAGTACGTGTGGGTCGGGAACCACTTTGTGAGCTCAAGTCAAGTCGCTGCGAGTGCGTCTGTGAATGCGGAGCCGTATCTCTACACTGTGCCAAGTGAGCTCTTGCATTTTCGCCCGTTTTTGAAAGCCATCGGTGTTCAGAAGCGATTTTCACTTGTTGATTATGTGCACGTGATGAGCATGATGTATCACAAGTGCAAGCAGCCACTGGAATCTCCGGATGTACCAGAAAACTTGTTCCCCCTAACAAGTGACGAGTTGGTCACAGCGATCGGTTTGATTCAGTTGATCAGCGACACGCTCTCTCATCATTCCGATTATGAGCTGTTTGCTCCGGATACAAATGGTGTTCTTGCGCATACAGCAAAGCTCACTTTTGACGACACGCCATGGCTGGACGAGCGAGGTCGCGGTGCGACAGTCAAGCAAGTTCGATTCGTTCATCCGAAGATATCGAACGAAGTCGCATACAAGCTTGGTTGCAAATCCTTCAGAAGTCATTTACTACACACAAATCAAACGAACTCGATATTATTTAGCAAGGATGGCGGAGTTGAAGGATTCGGTCAAACAGAAGCATTGACGAAGCGAATCGCCCACATTCTTGAGCAATACCCAGATGGACCAAACATCATCAGCGAATTGGTCCAAAATGCAGACGATGCAGGGGCAAGTCATGTGAGCTTATTGTACAACAGCTCCACATATGGAGTTTCGTCGCTGCTGAGCTCGAGCATGGCGAAATGGCAAGGCCCTGCGCTCTACTGCGTAAGCACTTCTATGTGAATTTGTCATGCTAAATGCATCGAGATCACTGATTGACTCTTAATTATGTTGTTTTGTGTTGTAGTACAACGACGCCGAGTTCAGCGACAACGATTTCATCAATCTCGCAAGAATTGGGCAGGCAAACAAGCTTCAGCGTGCCACCACAACTGGACGATTTGGGTTGGGCTTCAATTCCGTGTACCACTTTACTGACCTTCCGTCCATAGTGTCTGCGAAATCAATCGGTACGATGCTTTTTTTTATTTGCTGATACCTCGCTGCGTGCAGCGCAAGTGGCAACTAACGATTGCATTCTGTAACAGTCATTTTTGATCCTCATGCAACAAATCTACCGGGCATTTCTGCTGCCAATCCCGGTATCAAGATCCGGTTCACCGACTCCAACTTGCCTGATCAGTTCCCTGATCAATTCGCGCCGTTCAGAAATGTTTTTGGTTGCGACTTGCAGGGTCACTACGCTGGAACGCTGTTTCGCTTTCCCCTACGACATGCTGCGCTTGCAGAAGCAAGCGAGATCAAGCGTCGAGCATATTCACAAGAAGATATTCTCGACCTTTTCCGAACCTTCAAAGCGTCAATCGCGTCGACGATGCTGTTTTTGAGAAACGTCAGAAAGGTTGATGTGTACGTGCAGACTGACTGTGACCAACCACCAGTGTTGCTGTATGGTGCTGAAGTTCCATCTGAAGACCGCGGCGAGTCTTGGAGACAAATAGACCAGTTCATGTTGAAGACAGACGCACCTCATGGCACATTAGGTGCAAGTGGTATTCCGTCGAAGCGCTCGTTTTATGCTCGACTACGAAGAACTCCAGAGGATCAGCTTCCGTCGGTGACGCAGGTTGTCCACATCCTCTCGTATGAGCACAGCTTGTATGAAACGTACGTCGATTCCATTCGTAATGGCTCGGATTCAGTTGTCGAAGACTCGGTGAAGACGATCGGCATCGAGAAGTACTTGGTGTGTAATCAACTTGGTGGTGGAAGAGCTCGTGATATCGCATGTGCAGCGGAAAATGAGTCCTTGAAATTGATTCCCTGGGCCGGCGTTGCTGGTCGAATTGGCGGTCTCCCTGTCGAGGGCAAAGCGTTTTGCTTCTTGCCGCTTCCAGTAAAAATTGGGTTACCAGTTCATGTCAATGGATACTTTGAACTGTCATCAAATCGTCGCGATATTTGGCACGGAGACGATATGGCAGGTGATGGCAAGCTCCGATCCGAATGGAATGCGAGCCTGTTGAGCGATGCTGTTGCGCCCGCATACTTGTCATTTCTACTGGCAGCCAAGAACACTTGTGGAGACGACGCGGCGCAGTATATCTCGTTTTTTCCGGCCCAGTTACCGTCGGGACCCTGGTCAACGGTTGTTCGATCGTTATTTCGGATAATGGAGAACAAGCCCATCTTCCCCGCGTCTCCTGCGCTAACAAGCGGTGAGACCTCGTCTGGCCAACCACGGCATCTGCCGCCAAAGTCGTGCGTGGTCGTCGACCAGACAGTTGCTGCATGGGAGTTGCTGGAACAAGCTTTTCTCAAAGCGTCGCTGAATACGGTTTATCTTCCAAGAGCACTTTGCGAGCTGCTCGTGCAAATGAATGCCGTTCAGGGTTCGATGACCCCAGCTTTTTTTTGCTCATTGATTCGTCGTGGAGATTTTCTTCCACTTCTGACTCACGAGATGGTGGGGCGCATCGTCGAATTTTGTACCGCTAGTACGAACGGTTCACCAGCATCCTACGACTCGCTCAACGGATTACCACTTCTGCCTCTGCGGAATGGGCAATTTGGAACCTTCCGTGTTTTTCGGCCAGACCAGGGAAACACAGTCCAAGAAGATGCAATGCTATATTTCGGAAGCGCCGCTGAAGAAGAACTGCTTGCGATGTTCCCAAATCGGCTGGTTGTGGGGAAGTTCAAGCAATATTTTGACGCTCTCCCATCGTTTTACAACGTTTCCAATGTTCGTAAAATGAGTCTAGAGATAATCGCAAAGCACTTTCTTCCTCACATTCTCCCCGGTCATTGGAAGGAAGTGACAATCAACAACTACCCGGTGTACTCGCTCTATCCAACTGGTGTGCGCTCGACTGTGCGAATTGACAAAGATTGGTTGCGGAAGTGGTGGAAATACTTTGAATTCCATCTGCAAACTCACGACCAAGTCGCTGAGGAGTTCATACTGAAATGGCCGATCGTTCCGATAATTATGGATAAAGAAGCAGAACCGAAATGGGTTCCTCTTGCTTCAAGTCCTTGCCTTCTGATCGAGCAGTCTGGGCTACCGCTGGTGTCGGAAGCACCAATTAAGCTGCCCGAGACTCTGAGTAAACTTGGAATCTACATCGTGGATGCATCCTACGTGAATGGTGAACGAAGCATAGATTGGATCTTGAAAAACAAGCGTGGATTCACGTTTGATTCGAACGGACTCTTGTACGCGTTGAGTCAGTCCCAGATCAAGCAGATGGGTGGACTCTTTGAGACGGGTTTTGCTCAGATCAACTCGACTGAACGTCAAGCGCTTTGCAATTACTTTGCAAGCAATGGAGTTGACGCAGTTTCCGACATCTGCTTACCAATTTTGCGCGATCTCCCGATCTTTCCTATCCACACCGGGAATGCTTATTTTGAGAAGCAAGATGAGGCAACCGACGTGGTGACACGAACGTACACGTCTCTACGACAGGAGCGAATCATCCCAGCACCAGATGCAGAGCCTCGTGTCCTGGATGACGCGTACTTTGTGGTTGAAAGTGATGCGGTTCGTAAGCTTTTGCATGATTTGCAGTTTGAAGAGTGGTCGTACACGAAGACGTTGATGGAGCACGTCTTTCCGCGCTTGCAAGATCTGGAAGCCTATGACTCGTCTTTGGTGGACGCGGTTGTGAGTGAAGCGATTCTGTCTCTTCCATTGCACCGCCGAAAAGAGTCGCAGTTCCGTGAGCTCGTACAGAAGTTACCCGTTATCCCTTCACGAAAGCGTGTGTTCCGTCGAGTGAGTGAACTTCACGACCCCAACAGCAAGGAGCTAAGTGAGCTAGTAGGAAGCAGCAGTTTACCTGCTGAAGCATTCTCAACTCCTGAGATCGTCGATGCATTGCGGTCGTTGGGGTTACGCACAAACCTGTCGTGCCATGCGATTGTAGAAAGCGCTCGATCAGTGGAAGCATTATATCAAGTTGGCAATGGGGATGTTATTGAAGAAGCCTGGTCCAAGGCTCAAAGCCTGGTGAAGATCGTGAACAGACACTTTGATGAGATGGCCGCCAACTTGCGGACAGAAGATGGAAGCGGTGATGAGGATTCAGATAGTGTCCGAGATGTTGTGGATTCGCTGAAAGTTATCTGCTGGCTGCCAGTTTTGACGCAACCGATGGATACCAGTATGCCATGGAAGCCTCGCATTGCAAGCGACAACAATGGAATTCATTCTACAAAGCGACTGTCTACTGCGGTGGAGACACGGCCGGAAAAAGATGCGGTAAGTCATGATTGCCCAATAATTTGCTCATAATCGGTGATGCTAACTAACGGACCTGTTTGCTTTGAAGTGGCTATGTTCTTACAGCAAAGACATCCTGGCTGAACAGCTCACTTCTGAAGTACTAGTTGCTGCATTTGGGTGGAAAGAAGAAGTTGACCCTTTTGTTCTCGCTGCACAGCTCGAGGCAATTGGCTTAGCATTTGAAGCTCAAGGCATGGATGGTAATGACTCCGGGTTGAATGGCCACGACAAGCAAGTGCTTGTGAAAGTCCAGCAAATATACTTGCTGCTCGATGCTGCGAGGGAGGCTGAGCAAGATTTGGACAGTCTCAGCGCGGTTTACGAGAAGCTATCGAATGTGCCATGGATTTGGACTGGCCAGCTTTACGCTCGCCCAAAATGCGTTGCGTACCAAGCTGATCGCGAACTGGAACCGCTACTTTTCGCTGCTCCACTTGAGTCTGTCATTTCTCGGTCGTTTTTGGAGCACTTCAACGTCAAGAAGTCATTTGATTACGAAGATTATTTGGAAGCGCTGATGAGTTTACCAAAAGGGGTCACACTGAGTCAGCGTTATATCAAGGCGTGCAAGAAAGTGTTTAACCTGCTTGGAGAAGACAGCGATGCCTTGAAGCGAGCAGTGAAGAAGTATCCTTCTCAAAAGTTTGTGATTCTGGATGGACAGAACCGTATGATGCCTTCGGCCAAGCTTACGTACGAAGACATGGAGTGGAACACGTCGCAGGCCCTTCGACAAGGACGCACATTCGTCAGCAAGGACATTCTGAAGGATGTAGCTTTTACATTAGGAGCTGCATCGTTGCATTCCCAGCATGCTGAATCCACTGCGAGCAGCACGAAAATGTTATGCCCGTCGGTTGACTCGCTCAAACAGATCTTGCCTGAAAGCGAAAGAGGCTGGGAACACGCGTTTTACTCGGAGATTTTGCTCGCTGCGGAGTGTCAAGGAGCAACCCAAGTAGACGTTTTCGTGGATTATCGCCATCATCCACCACAACGAGTCGTCCAGCCGTCTTTGCAAGCCTTGCAAGACGAAGCCATTTGCATTCACGTCCATGGCGTCGTGCTCAACGCTAGTGCTATCAACTCTCTTTTTGGAGGTGAGTCTTCGCGAGCCGGATTTTTCAGCGGTTTTGCCTTTTCCGATTGCATGCAGATTCTCAGTGGGGACGGCTTTTACATACTCGATCCAAGCGGCAGCTACCTGGCATCGACAAGTTCAACATCAAGCGGAGTAGCTCGGCGATATGATGTTCTGGGAAAAGATTTCCTGGGATACCCGGATCAGCTTCTTCCGTTTAGTACGTTACCGTACTGTCCTGGGAATGTAGCAAAAGGAACGCAAAGTACTTTGATCCGGTTCCCGTGGCGTAAAGCGTCGTCAGCGTTGTCATCGTTCGTGCTTGACACCAGAAAAGCAAAGCAGTTGGTTCGATCCATCAAATCTCAAGTGCCGGATTCCCTCGTGTTCACCGAGTCGCTGTACCACGTATCTGCGTGGAGCATCGGAAAGAACTCGGAATATGAGACTCGATGCAATGCTGAGGCTAAGTTAGAGTCGCCAGACGAAACGTTGAGAAGGAGAAACTTGACACGAATGAACACAGAGTGGAAGAAGAAGTTCTCGCTGCAAAGCTTCTTCAAGAGCCCAGTGATTCCGGAGAATCAAGTGGAGTTTGTCATTCAAGTCGATGTGGAAGATTGCTCTTACAGGGATACGTGGCTGCTCGCCGATAACATTGGGCTTGGACGAAGCCGTGATTTAGCATGCTCTCCGGTTCATGAATTACTGGACTCGACACCGTATGTCAGCATCGCGTGCCATCTCTACAGAGACAACAACCCAGCACCCATGTTGCGAGGTCGCCTGTACAAGATTGTGGATACGTCGCTGCGAATTGGGTTGCCGATTCACGTCAACGGGTGCTTCAAGAAGACGATGAAGGAGAAACAATTGTTGATCTCTTCGCCTGTTGCAAGCGCAGTTGCATTGAACAGCTCGAACGGAAGCGAGGCGCAAGTGAAAGCTAACTGGAACCGGATTCTGCTTGAAGATGGCGTGGTTGATGCTTACATGAAGTTGTTGCTAGTCGCAAAACGGCGGTATGAAAGCAATCATCCAAAGGCATTGTATAATGTGTGGCCACACTTGAGGACGGTAAGCGTGTTGCATGCCTCTTGTGGTCTGGATGCTGTGGAATACAGTTGAATTGATGTCTTTTGATGTTGTTAATACGACTGTAGGCAAAGGGCATTGTCGAAATGGGGGAGTTGATCCAAGCACACATGTACCGAAGTATGGGATACAACGAGCTGTTTCTATGCACAGATGGAAGCTTTCGAGCGTTCAGCAATGGGTATTTGATCGACCTTGTGGGCATGGATATTCAAGTATGGTCATGTGAACAGTTTTCTTCGTCGTCTTGCATTTTTTTTTCTAACAAAGAAATGTTGCTGCGTATGATGTCAATTTACCAGGTGGCGTCGTTTGCACAACTTCACTTCCCAGCATTCAGTATTCCGCGTCCAGTGCTTGCAGATTGCTCTCGATTGCTATCGTCCCGTATGCAAAGTATCACACCAAGGACAATGCGGCGATTCGTGCGCCGTATGAGGGCATCAGAGATCCATTCAAGCGT
Organism: Globisporangium solare; assembly: GCA_023335675.1. NCBI lineage: Eukaryota > Oomycota > Peronosporomycetes > Pythiales > Pythiaceae > Globisporangium > Globisporangium solare. Next base: position 12,517 of record JAADVP010000092.1, read on the forward strand.
GTGCTTGCCATTGCTCGAGTATTGTTTGAGCGATCTGCAGTTCCCGCTACCTGGTGAATCGAGCACGATTTGGTCCGAATTCAACGGTCTTCCTCTGTTGCCCCTTGAAGATGGCAGCTCGGGAGTAATTCGAGTCAACCAACGCAGTAACTATGTTCTCGGCTCGTTCAACCAAGTACAACTGCTGTGGCGACTGCCGCACCTGTTCGTCTCTTTGGAAGCTCGTCAACGACTGCACGCGTTCTTCTCAGACAGTCGATTTGTTGCAGTCATGGGTTTGAGCCATTTTTCGATCAAAACTCTCTCGGATCACATCGACCACATTCTACCTGCGCGATGGAGAAGTCAAGACGTTGTTGCTTGGGATCATGAACAACCTGATGGGATTGACCGATTGTGGCTGCATCGCTTCTGGCAAGAAGTCCGTTTTGAGCGTCGATCATTGGGTTATTTTAGCGCATGGCCGTTGATTCCAGTTAAAGGTTCCATGCTTGTGTCGTGCGGAAAGCCAGATGCAGCGCTTTGCGTGTGGCGCGAATCGTGCGATTCCGATATTGCGAACGGCGTGTCGCTTCAGTTCAAGGTCGCTGCAGATAAACACGGAGAAAAACTGGCGGCGCTTGAAAATGAACGAAGAGAGCTGATGGAGCTGTCGACAAACAAGTTGTTGAAGGAAGATGTGGTGGAGAACTTGACTGATGACGAGGAAGAGGAGACTGAACAGCACGAACACATCCTAAGCGACACGGAGGAAGAAGAAAAGAAGGATGAGGGTGAATCTGCCGGCTCAATGAATCAATCTGTTAGCGAGGAGGCGGTCCAACGTGAAGAAGATTCGAGTGTGGCTTCTGTAGCAATTGAGGAGGTCGCAGTTGAGAGTGACGAGACAGCAACCAGCGGCCAAACAAACTCACATACTACCAGCGAAGAGATCCAGCGAATTGGTGAGCCGGGAGAAGCAGTCGTAATTGACATGATTGAAGAAGTGGTTACCGAGAACGAATACTGCACTCGCGACGTCCTTCACAACGTCTTGCTTCGCATAAATGCCGCGATGATTGAGCTTGCATATTTCAGTGGTCAAGAAAGTGATATCGTACCACAAAGCCGCAACGTATCCATTGCGGTGCTGGATGGTCTCTCCGTGCCGAACTGGAACCGACTTCGTTGGGGTGATGCAAGTGAATCGGACGTAACCCTTCTGGCGGAGTTTTTTAGTCATCATGGCCGTACCCAAGGAGGGTTTAACCGAATGTACATCGACATGCTGAAGAAGCTGCCGATTTACGTGAATATCTGCGATGTGGCCTGCTCGATTGACGTGGGAGAGTTCTACCTTGTGCCTCCGGAGATCACCTTGACCACAATTCCGTTGCCGCCAAATGCGCGTCAATGCTTTCTGAAGATCAACCCGCAGCTGACTGCATTCTATCGCGATCTCGGGGTGCAAGAAATGAGCGACGCCAAGCTATTGATATACTTGCTTCCGATGTATGACCAACTTGCTCCAGAGCAACGCGACATCATCCTAGGCATGGTGAAGCAGAAATGGCAGACGCTGCGGGGCGATTCTGAGCTCACCCAGATGTTGAAGGTCACATCACTGTTTCCGGATGCGGACGGCATCTATCAACCAGCTTCTGCGTTCTTTGATCCACGAAACAAGGTTCTTGCGACCGTTTACCGCGATGTACCAGAACAATTTCCAGTGCAAGACTACCAAAATAGTGGATGGCTCGATCTCATGGGAGAGATTGGGTTGCACAGCGACATTTCGGTTGACATATTCATTGGATGCGCACGCCGAATCGAAGCCCTCTTCTCCAACAAGAATGCGCTGGACTCGAACGATGTGACCCTGATAATCGCCCTTCACCAGTACTTCATTCAAAACTTCGAGCGATTTGACCGCTCTCGAGCGTTTTTTGAGACGATTTCCCAGATTGCGTTCGTGCCTGCGATCTCGTACGAGCGAACGCTGTCGGCGGGAAGCTTTAATTCCCGTACGACTGTCGTGAAGTATTCTGCTTGTGCCACACCTGACGACCAAGCCCTGGTATTTACGACGAAGCCGATTTTGTTGAGTTCTGCAGTGCCGCCTCGCATCCTTTGGAGCCGTCTTTGCATGGTTTCTCCACCAGATAAGGATGTTGTGCTGGCTCATCTGTTCAACATCACAAGCGAGACGATGGAGCATGTTTCTTCTACGCAGCAATGGCAGTTTTACCTGCCAATGGTTGAGGTGTTTCAGGAAATATTCAAGTACCTTCAAACACACTGGGATACGCTACGCAGCGAAGAGCGGCTTCGAGTTGCCGATGCGGCCATTATTCCGATTGGCTCATCTCTGGTGAAAGGATCGCGCTTGTATTTCCACTTGGGAGAAAACCTGGCACCGCTGATGTACGAAGTACCACGAGTATTTGGAGCCTGTGACACCTTGTTCCGTCAGCTCGGGTCGAAGGATTCCCCAGAGGTGAAGGATTATGTCTTGCTCTTGCAAGATTTGCATGCTGAGTGCAGAGGAACAGCGCTGAATCTGAATGAGCTGATCGCTGTCGCTCGCGTCGTGAATTTGCTCGCTGACGCACTGGTCGATAGTAGCCAGAAGCTGTCGATTGAGGCGAAAAAGAGCATTTACCTTCCATCAAGCTCGTCGGTGATGGAACCGGTGCTTCACATGGCGTACAATGATGCTCCGTGGCTTTGCGCGCGGATCAATCTATCAGAATTGCATGTCGTGCACCCACGAATTTTGACTCGATGGTGCCAGGTTTTGGGTGTTCCTGGCATCAGTGCCGTCGTTACGGAGGAGTTGCAAACCGGCAGCGTCGAGACTCTCCCTTGCTCCGATACGCTTGCGCATTTCAATTCCATTTTGGCGTCGCAGCAATTTGGAAATGGCGTTCGCAGAATCATCACGGTGCAGCAACAGAAGGCGACGTCGAGCGAGCCCTTTGGATTTATCCCGGACTTCGACGATATCAATCGCCGTATCGTGAAATTGGCTACGTTTGAGATCAAGTTTGTCGACACGCTGCAATCACAATTCATTGCCAAGTTGGATCACCCTTTCAGGAAGATCGACGTGACCAAAAGCTCCGTGTCGATGCAGAGTCTCTCCTTCTTGGACCACTCGTCAAGCGCTATCTATGTTGCAAAGCGTACAGTGGAAGCGCAAACGGGACTCCGCTTGAGCCAGGTTGTCGCTGCGTGCATTAACCAGCTTCTTGGTGGAATTTTACAGGATTGCTCTCACATCGAATCGATCCTAACGTGCGACGTGCTCGAGATCAACTCGCTTTTACGGCTCATGAACGTCTACGAGGATACAAATCTGATTGTGGAGAAGTTGAGAGGAGTGATTGGCGAACCGTTGGCCGAGTTGGACCAAGCGACCATTGACTTGACACCACTCCATTCTCACTTGCCTGGAGAGATCGTCGCTGTCGAGCTGGACGGGCATCTTCGGTATGGAAAGATTGTGCAAGAGCAGAAACACGATTCGGGCGTGAGTCAGTACGAGGTCAAGGTGTCAAGAACGGATGCCAAGTGGTATTCAGGCAGCCAAATCTTCACTTTCCGGTCTGCGCGCAATGGCTCCAGTGTGATGCCAGCTCGCTCTGAACAAGACTCAGCGTTCGCTGCGAATCTGGCCTCCCATGTGTTGGACAAGACGGCCACTGCAACCGCAGCGCAGCTACCAGCATCGTTGGCCATGAGAGATACACCGTCGAACAGTGTGGGTTTTGCGGGAGGAGTTGCCGCTACGACAGTTGTATCGGCTGTGAACGAGTTGCTTTCGCGCTTCAATGTGTCACTGAGCACCGAATACGAAGATCTCTTGAGCGAGAATCTGCGTCTTCGCCAGCGGCTGGAGCAAGCCGAGGAAGGACGCCGCGTAGCGTCAGCTCAGATTGACGATGCGATTCGCGAGAAGAAGGACGCCCAGGATTCGTTGATTTGTGCGATCTGTCTGGAGAACAAGGTTGACCGCGTGCTGATCCCCTGCGGCCACATCTACTGCGACACGTGCGTCTCGCGCCTCCCCCGTCCGTCGTGTCCGATCTGCCGACAGCATATTGCAAGCAGCTCTGCGTTCCACGTCCCATCGTAGCTAGCAGTCAGTCGACATGAGCAAACTGCATTTATGTGAGCTGATTTCGTGGTGATGTATGTGTGTTCACCTTCTGTCCACTTGTTTCATCATTCCATCTTTTTTTGTCAAATTCTCCCTTTGTATCCCGAACCAAACGACAATCGGCTCGTTTCAACCGGCTGTTAACCGGTTGCTTCTCCCAACGTACAAATGTGGGACGCCAAGTAGGTTCTCGCTTCCCTGTCGCCGCGCTCCGCAGCCAGGCATCGCGCATTCCCGCAGTTTAACACGGCGCCATCCATGTTCAGTCTCGACACGCCGCTGGCGCCCGCGATCGACGCGTTCGTGAACCCCGAGAACGACGACAATGTGCACAAGACGAGCCTCAACACGGTGGTCATGCAGGTGCACCGCAAGGTTAGCATGGAGGCGCTCATCCAGGCGCTTGGCCTGCACTTGACCAGCACGGACGACAAGGTGCGCGCGCGCGCCACGCAGCTGCTTGCCGAGGTGCTCTCGCGGCTTCCGGAGCTGCCGCTCACGCCCAACGCCGTGCAGCTGCTCGTCGACTTCTTCGCCGACCGGCTCGCCGACTACCCGAGCGCGAGCGCGTGCTTGCAGGCGCTGCTGGCGCTCGAGAGTAACCACGCCAAGAAGATCGCGAGTCCCGCGGCCACGATCCTGCTCGTCCAGAAGATGGTCAAAGTGCTACACGTGCCGCAACTGGGCCAGGCGATGCGCAAGCAGTGCTTCGAGCTCATGCAGCTCGCGCTTGGGCAGAAGGTCGTCGTGGACGTGCTCGTCACGGGGCCCGGGAGCAGCGGCGTGGACCACGGGCTCCTGTTTGCGCAAGCATTCTTGAACGCGATGGAGGGCGAAAAAGATCCGCGCAATCTGTTGCTGTGCCTGCAGATCGCCCGGGAGCTGCTCGCGAAGCTCGAAGTCGTGTTCGACCGCGACGACGCCGTGCTGCAGCAGTACTTTGACGTGGTGTCGTGCTACTTCCCGATCACGTTCACGCCGCCGCCGAACGATCCGTACGGCATCACGTCAGAAGAACTGATCCTGTCGCTGCGCAAGGCGTTCGCCGCGTCGGACCTGCTTGCCAAGCACGTGCTCCCGTTCCTGTTGGAGAAGCTGTCGTCGACGGTCGTGGAAGCCAAGCTCGACTCGCTGCAGACGCTCGTGTTCTGCTGCGAAGCGTACTCGATCGACGTAGCGCTGCTGCACATGCTCTCGATCGCGAACGCGCTGTATCACGAGGTCGTCAAGGGCGAGAAGAAAGAGGTGATCGAGGCGTCGCTGCGCGCGATTTCGCGCTTCTCGAGCGTCATTGGGCTCGCCAAGACCAAGGCCGCGGGCGGCGCGGCGTACGCGTGGAACAAGTTTGTCGTGGAGCTCACGATGCGCGCAACGAGCGACCTCACGGGCCACGCCACGGACTCGCTTGTGAGCGTCTCGGCGGGCCATGTGCTCGCCGCACTGGGTAAAGACTCGGTGCTCGGCTTCACGCACGTGCTGAAGGCGTCGGTGCCTCTGCTGATCCAGCAGTTTAACGAGAGCGCGACGAGCACCGAGTCCAAGTGCGAGGCCTCGCTCGCGCGGCTGTTGCTGATCGTGAACACGATCGACCGCGAGGTGGATCAGTCGGCGTCGGCGCAGCCCATGCGGCCGCACGCGCTCGTGCTCATCGACGCGCTCGTTGCGTTCTTGAGCAACAACGAGGCGCTGAGCACGCCCACAGCCAAGTGCTCGGCGATCGAAGCTCTGTCACACCTGGTGACGTACCCGCCGTCGCCGATCGTCGAGCTTGCGCAGGTCAAGGCGCTCGTGGAGCTGTTTATCAACTTTTTGCTCTTTGACGCGAGCCCCGAGGTGCGTCGCGCGTGTCTGCAGAGTCTGCGCGCGATCTCGACAATCAAGCAAAAGGCGACGGTCAAGAACTACGCGTTGTTGGTGATGGAGATCGCGCTGACGCAACTCATGGATGCCGTGCAGCTGAGCGCGCAAAACGCCAAGGTTGCCGCGGTGCTGGCGTCCTCGGGACGCGACCACTCCGAGTTTTTCAACGACGTGCTCGACTCGATCACGCAGTTGTCGCAAGAAGTGTCGCTCTTCCAGGCCACGATCGTGCGCCTCGTGGGCTTTTGCGTCGTCGAAGACCCCGAGAACAACAAGATCGCGTTCGTTGCCAACAGCAGCGCAAACGGCGCGCAAGCTCACGTCGACGGCATCCTCAACGCGGTCGCGAAGATCGTCGAGCTCAATGCCGACGACAAGGCGAGCATGGAGTTCTGTGTGACGAGCGGCGGCGACAACTCGATCGTGTTCCGCCTGCTCCAGGCCGTGACGACCACGGCCGCCGCTGCTGCTGCGCAGAACGCGCTTGTCGACGACGCCAAGCTGGCTTCCTGCGCGCGCATTTTCCGCACGCCAATGCAGAACGTGTCGACCGAGACGCAGCAATTGCTCGCGAATGCCGCGATCTCGGCGTTCCTGACCACACAGTCGACTGGCGCGTCGGTCTCGCACCCTGCGTACTTGCAGCTCGTGCCACTGTTCTCGGCTGTGATCAACTCGGCGAGCCGCAACTTGAACCTGCCAGAGACGTCTAAGGTGATCAACACGCTGCTCGAGCTTGCGCAGTCCAGCACAGCGGTGCACAGTGCTGCGGCGTCCACCGCGCAAATCGAGCGGATCTCGTCCGAAGCTGCGCTCTCGGCCGCCAAATCGCTCGCGTCAATCGTCAACAAGATGTCGGACGGCGAGGAGTTTGACGCGCTCATCGTGCTGCTGCTCGACCAGACGCTCTCCCAGATCATCGCCGATGAGCAGGAAGACGTCTCGGTGCGCGTCGCCGCGCTGCAGATCTACGTGTGGATCGCCAAGGCGCTCGTGATCCGTGGCCACCGCGAGCACGCGCCTGCGTGTCTGTTCTTCCTGTGCAAGTTCCTGACCCCAGAGACCTCGGGCGCTCGCTCGCAGATCGCGATGCACGTGGCCAAGAGCTTCAAGCTGCTCGTGACCGAGTTCCCAGACGTCCTCAACCGGAAATGCGGCGCCTTCATCACGGTATGTATGAAAGAGTATGACTGGAAGTGCTGGGCTAACCTGTTTGCTTTGTTTTGTGCTAGTTCCTGTACCGCCAGCGCACGTTTGACTTGGTGTACCCGGTGCTGCTGGAGTACATTCGCAGCCACTCGGGCGCGGAAAACGTCGAAGCGCTCGTCGCGTTCTCGCACGTGATCTCGAACTCGCCCAAGGCCATATACCTGCCGCACATGGGCAGCATCTTCCCGCTCATGGTGCAAGCCATCAACTCGGACGAGAAGGAGCTGGGGAGCCCCGCGATCAAGACGTTCAAGTCGCTCTTGTTCGAGTCGGTGGAGAGCGTGAAACCATTCTTGAAGGATGTGTTCCCAGGGCTGCTCAAGCAAGCGCAGCATGGGTACGTTCGTTGTCTGGCGATGCCGAGAAGCGCGACAATGCTGCCAAAAGAGCCACGCACTTACAATATGGGGAATTTTGCGTCTTTTGTTGTGTAGGGCGAGCGCGTTAGACCGCCACGATGCGCTCGACTGCCTCGCGAAGCTCGCGACGATCCCGTACGAGCTCATTCACCCATACAAGGACATGGTACTGCGCCAGCTGCTCCGCTGCTTAGACGACCGCAAGCGGTTCGTGCGCCACGGCGCCGTGCGCGTGCGCAATCAGTGGAGCGTGCTGTAGAACCCATCGAGGAGGTGGAAAACACACACACACACCACGCATACACGAAGACCAAATAAAGCGCCGTTGCGTTAATTCTGCGCATCGTTGGGGTGGTATTTTCAGGTGTCTGTTGCCTCTTGCAGCGGCGGCTTTTTACACGGCGATGAGGTCTTTTTCCTTGGCCGCGAGCAGTTTGCCGATCTCGTTGACGGCGTCGTCCGTGAGCTTCTGGATCTGCTCGGTCTGCTTCTTGACGTCGTCCTCCGAGACCTCGTCCTTGAGCTTCTTGACCTGGTTCATGGCGTCCTGGCGTACGCGACGCACGTGCTGCCGCGCCTGCTCGGCCTGCTTCTTCACGGCCTTTTGGAGCTCCGTGCGCGTCTCCTTGGACATCCTGCCACCGACCATCTCGTGCGTCAGACCCACTCACAGTGTCACACACACACACACAAATACACAATCAAACACAGCCTCGCGCGCTCAGACACGTACTTTGGGAACGAGATCTCGAGGTTGGCGCCGTCTTCGCGCACCGAGTACACGGGGTTCATAGTCTCGATGGCCTTGCGGATATCCGCCAGCAGCTGCGTTTGCAACACACACACACACACACACGGCGGGTCAGTTCTCAACACGCTTCGCCGCTGCACCAACACCGCAGCTTCATGGAACGTACCGACGGGTCGTACGCCGTGACGCTGAGCGAGTGCGTGCCCGAGACCGCGACCTGCGCCAACTGCGACAGCGACACGTACTGGCCGTACGCCTGCACGTTGAGGGCGTCGAAGATGCCGGCGTCCGCCTTGCCGGGGCGCATCTGGTTGAGCTGGCGTGTGAAGTTGAGCACGGCACCGTTCATGTTCTTCTTGGTCGTCTCGAGCGAGAACGCGCCGTCGGCGTCGTCGCTGTCGTCGCTGGCTGGCGGCGGCGACGCCGCCGCTGCCTGCTTGCCGCCCTTCTGCTTCTTGGAGGCCTTGGCGAAGTGGCGCACCGAGAGCTGCGAGGCTGGCTCCGCGAGCGCGCGGATGGTGAGCGCAGAATAGGCGACTGGGAGGCGCGCGGAGGCGGCGCTGGCAGCACGGCGCACGCAGCGTGTCGCGATCATTCGGAGCGCCATGGCGATCAATCGATTGATGCTGCGCTGTGGAAATGTGACAATAGCGAGGATACACTCGTCCACTCGGTGGGATAAGACCTTTGATAAAGCATGAGTTCCTTAAAATGGTGATCACTCCGAGGTTGAAAAATAGACACAATTGTCCACAAAAATCACTTCATCAAATAATTTACTGTTTATACTGATTGACACCGTCTTTTGACGCATTATCATGTTGAACGGGGTCAGGGAAAAAGAGCTCTTCCCAAAGCGCCAACCACACACAGCGAGCAGCGCAAGAAGATGGTGAAGCAGTACTCGCTGTTCCAGCGCAGCGTGCGCGTGGCGCAGACGTCGGTGCGGCGCCTCAACTGGTGGATGTTGCAGAAGATGCCGGGGCTGCCGAACCCACCCGAGGTCGAGGCCGAGCTGCGCAAGCCGACGTTCGTGGACCTCTGGGAGTTCACGATGGCCGACCACGTGCAGAACGTCCGCGACGCGTGGCGCGAGTATGTCGCGTCGTTCAACGACCCGAGCGACATGGACCTGGAGAAGAGCAAGCAGGAGATCAAGGACGCGGCGCGGAGGCTGCGCGGCGAAGTCGAGGGCAACACGAGCAAGAACCTCGAGTTCATCGGCGAGTCGCTCGAGGGCACGCAGGTGCTCGAGAACCTCAAGGAGCTGCGCGCCACGGGCGAGCAGAACGTGGCGTTCCTCAAGCACGAGCTCGAGCACGCGAAGCACCAGATCGACACCGACGCTGTGGCCGCGAACGTGCGCGCGACGCTCGACGAGCACCGCAGCAAGGACGACGTGGTCACGACGCTCTCGAAGAACGTGGACGAGATCGTGGACCTCGTGAAAACCGGTCGCGACGCGGCGCTGCGCATGGAGAAAGAAGACATGGACGCCGTCAAGGTGAGCGCGCAGTCGTGGCTTGCCGACAAGCTCACGGTCGGCCAGTCGGTGCTGCTCGCGTTCATCGCGGGTTACAAGGAGGGCAAGGAGCTCGAGCTGAACCGCGAGGACGCGCTACTCATCACGATCGCCAAGCAGGCCGCTGAGGAGCAGAAGGACGCGCTCAAGCAGGAGTTCGACCGCATCGTCGCCGACCAGCGCGCCAGGCAGCAGCAGGCGGCGGCGGCCGCGCAGCAGGAAGAGGCGCAGCGCGCGCATGTAGACGCAGGAATCCCCGCGGCACAGCCGCCGGCGCGGTAGACGCGAAAGCGCGGCGTGTGACTAGAGAGGGAGCATGCGCTGCTATTATTGTGTATGGGTTGAAGAAAGCATAACTGTTATTATGGGGGCAAGCGCCATCCCAGTCCACCGTTTTTCTTTTCCCGCGAAGCGTCGTGCGGCGCACTCTTCATATACAAGATCCAGTGACTACAGAGAGAACGAAGCGCGAATGCCGCAGCAGCCGCCGCTCGATGCACGCCGCCGTGCGTCCGGCGCCCGTGAGAGCGAGCTCGTGTGGCTCGAGAAGGTGCATTTCTCGGACGACGACGACGCGTTCCAGTACGCGGCCGTGGACGACGCGGCGCTGGGCGACGACGACGACGACAAAGAGGACTTCGAGGCCGTGCTGCGCAACCTGAGCAAGTCGACGGCGATCTTGGCGGCGGACGGCGATGGCGACACCGCGTTCTCGGCCGGCGAGAGCAAGAGAGCAGCGTCGTCTGACAAGCCCGAGAGCAGCAGCAGCAGGCGTCGCCCACGACAAAGAGCTTGTCGGCGGCAGTGCCGCGCATCCACACGCAGGTGCGGCCGTCGGTCGTGGACGACTTCATCCGCAACTTCCTCATCAAGGTCGGCATGGCCAAGACGCTCGACATGTTCAACCACGAGTGGTACGAGTTTGTCGTCAAGGGCAAGCTCGCCGAGGACGACGTGGGCGTCGTGCCGGACATCTACCTGCGCAACCAGGCGCTCGACGACCAGGTCAAGAAGCTGCGGCGGCAGCTCGACGAAACGCGCAAGATCACCGAGACGGCCAAGGGCACGTGGGACAAGTTCCGCCACCAGCGCGACGTGCACAAGATGCACCACCAGCGCGTGTTCCAGGAGAAAGACGCGCTCGCGGCCAAGATCAAGAAGCTCGAGAAGCACGTTGCGAGCTACGAGCCGCTGCTCCAGGAGCTCAAGACCAAGTACGAAAACTCGATGAAGGAGAAAATGCTCATGCGCCTCGAGCGCGACCGCCAGGTCGCCAAGGCGGAGGCGCTCGAGGTGCAGCTGAAGGCCACGACGGCGTCGGACGATCTCTCGAGCGCCCCCAGCAAGAGCAAGGCGAGCAGCAAACCCGCAAAGGAGCCGCCGTCGAAGGCGTCCACCAAGAAAGCGTCCCCCCAGGTGTCCTCGACGGCGGGACCGTCGCCTGCATCGTCCACATCGTCCACCAAGAATGGCGAGAGCGCCAAGCTCCCGAGCCACGACGGAGTGAACCCGTTCGCGGACAAGCGCTTCGAGCCCGTGGCCGTGGAGCGCATGGAGCTCGTCAAGACGTGCCAGGGACACGGCAACTCGATCGCAGCCGTGGCGTTCCACCCAAAGAACGCGATTGTCGCGACAGTCTCGGACGACGAGACGTGGAAGCTCTGGTCCGTGCCCAACTGCGAGCTCATCATGAGCGGTGAGAGCCACCGGTCGCGGCTCGCGGGCATCGCGTTCCACCCGCGGGGCACCCACGTCGCGACGTCGTCGGGTGACAACACGGTCAAGCTCTGGGACTTTGTGAGCGCGTCATGCTCGCTCACGCTCACGGACCACGCGCACCCGGTGTGGGAGAGCGTATTCCACCGCGACGGCGACTTCCTCGTGAGCGCGTCCATGGACCACACGTGCAAGCTCTGGGACCTCGCGACGGGCAAGTGCCGCCGCACGCTGTGCGGCCACGTCGACTCGGTCAACTCGGTGTGCTTCCAGCCGTTCACAAGCAACCTGTGCACGGGCTCGGGCGACAAGACGGTCTCGCTCTGGGACCTCCGCTCGGGGCTCTGCGTGCAGACGTTCTACGGCCACGAGAACGCGTGCAACTCGGTCGCGTTCTCGGTCGCGGGCGACGCGATCGCGTCCTGCGACGCCGACGGCTTTGTCAAAGTGTGGGACATGCGCATGGTCGCCGAGCGGTGCTCGCTCGACGGCGGCCAGCACCCGCTCAACAGCGTCGCGTTCGACCGGAGTGGTAAAGTGCTCGCGAGCGCCAGCGACGACGGCTCCATCAAGCTCTTCAGCCTCAAGACCGACGCGTTCGAGTCGGAGCTCAAGAACCACGACGCGCCCGTGCAGTCGGTCAAGTTTGAGCCGAGCGGACGGTTCCTCGCGTCCTCGAGCTCCGACTGCACGTTCCGCCTCTGGTCCACGTGACAAGCACGCGCTCACAAGCAACAGCAGCGTCTCAAAGCAAACGGACAAGGCACGACCCAAGAAGAAGAGACGTCACGTGGTTATAGGTATACGAAAGAATGCACTGCTCTGCGTCGTCTCCGCGTGTCCTTCTCTCGCACGCTGTGCGCGTTCGCTCGCTCTAGTTCGTCTCTGTGCGTGGAGAGTGCATGATCTCTCTCTCTTGCTGTTGCTGCTGCTGTGGTCATGTGGTCTCTATAGGCTTCGCAGCCGCTCCTTCTTGCCGCCAAATTCGGCCTTCATGCATAATTTATAAAACTGGACTTGCCACACGCCGCAGAGGAAGAGCGACGCGGCGATGAGCACGAGGCGCCAGAGGATGTTGGGAAAGATGGCCCACGTGCTGATCCAGACGACAAAGAACTCGAACGCCGCCGTCGCGGCCACGAACGTCCAGAACGGCGTTACGTACAGGATCGGCGGCATGTTGACCGCCTGCAGCGGGTTCCAAAAGTTCGAGATCACGCACGCCGCGTAGATGTGCAGGAACACGTTCATGAAGATCGTGAGCGAGTAGCCGTAGTGCACGGGCGCGAGCGGGTGCACGCCGCGCGGCGCAATGCGCGCAGCGATCGCGATGAGCACGACGCGCAGCACGAGCCACGCGCGCCGGTAGAGCTTGTTGTTGCGCATCGCAAAGTCCGAGCAGTGCTGCCGCAAGCGCGCCATGGGCAGCAACATCTTGAGCGCGTAGAGCACGACCGTAAGCAGCGCGAGCTCGAACACAAAGCGCACGAGCGTCTTGGTGGCTTCCTCGATCGCGTAGCGCTCCTGCTCGCGCGGCAGTGTCGCGCGGATGTCGTGCCAGATCGCATTGAGGTCCATCACGAACGCCGCCCACCAGTACCACGGCTTGAGCACGGGCGCCATGGGGAAGCCGACCGTCACGGCCGGCACGCCGCGCGCCGACTCGACCACGACCTTCACGGGGCTGATCGGCGACGTCATGGACGCGAAGTGGCGCAGGTAGAACAGCTTCCAGTGGTACTGCTCGTAAAAGTACTTGTGGTTGATGTTGTAGCCGACGGGGAGGCGCATGCCCTTGGGCATGTTTGCCTGCAGCGCCTGCGCGCGTCCCGGCTTGAACAACTGCGAGCGGCGCAGGTCGTCGCTGTACATGGACGACAGGAAGCCCTGGTCGGCGCCGTCGAACGACTCCAAGTGGCCCAGCGCACTGAGCAAGCGCTCGTACTCGCGCGCGTCGGGCGTGACGACGAGCAGCCCCGTGTGGAAGTGGCACGGGTTCATGAACACGGCGCAGAAGTGGCCGCAGAGGAAGAGCTCGTCGGCGTTGCGGATGAGCACGTTGTCGGCGTCCAGGTACACGACGCGCTCGTACTCGAGCATGTTCCACACGTGGAGCTTGTTGAGCGTGTAGATGAAGCCCTTGTTCTTGAGCGTGCCGCCCAGGAACGGGTTCTCGATGTTGGTGACGTCGAGCACGCGGCAGCCGATGGCGCGGAAGATGCGCTTCGACTCCTCCGAGACCGAGTCCGACGCGAGCACAACGAGGTCGTACGGCGTGCCCGTGAGCTTGATCGACTGCATGAGCACCTGCACGCCCAGCACGTACTCGGCGTCGCGGCTCGTGCCTTCGTAGTGCACCGTCACGTACGCGAAGCGGCCCGTGCTCTTGGCGTTGTTGTTCGCGACCGCGGCAGCGGCGGCCTCCGCAGCGACGCTCTGCGCGCATACGAGCAGCAGCAGTAGCAGGAGGAGCTTGTTGGAGGCGCATGGCGCCCCACGTCGCGGCGCCATCTTCGTCATGCTCTGCGTGCCAAGAGCGCCAATGCAATAGGAGGGGGACTGATGAGAGAGAGAGGGGATAAGGAGGAGGGGGTATTATTCCAAGACACCCGTTTAAATCGGGTAGTATCTATATATGCAGTATATGAAGGTTTAAGAAGCTAGATTTATTACCATGGTTTTGTATTCTGATTCTTATGATAGACCAGCTTTAGCAAATATGTCGAATTTTCACAGGTGCTAGCGAGGGGTTTGATCGCAGAGCGTACTTTTGCGTGGCGAAACGTGCTGTGCTCGAGTGCGTACTTAGCGCCGTCCACGCGGTCGCGCGAAGGTCGCGCGAAGCGCTTGCGTTGAGTGCCATTGGTTTCAATGTCCTTTCGAGCTGATCAGCGCGCTGCGCTCCATCATTCTGCGCCAGCGATTGCACGCGTCACCGTCCAGCGTCCTGCTCTCCGCTCGCCCGCGCGCGCCTATCGTCCGCGTGCCTGTCGCCTGCATCCGTCTACACACACGCACGCACACACACACACTCTCGACCCGCGCGTAGCTCTTCGTGACCGCAGCGATGGACCCGTTCACGGAACTGCGCAAGCACGCCGGCGGCAACCACCCGCAGAAGGCCAAGCTCAACATCGTGCTCAGCGCGATAACGGACGTGATCTACGAGCGCCGCGGCGGCGCCAGCGATGCCAAGCCCATCTCCAACACAGAATACTTTGCCGCGCTCATGACGGCGCTCGAGGCCGCGGCCGCGTCCCACCAGCAAGAGATCACGCAGCTGCTCGCGATGGTGCTGCCTGTCGTGCCGGAAGCCGTGCTGCGTGCCAAGTACAGCGCGATCGCCAAGTGCATCGTGCGCGTGATCCAAGAAGCCGAAGGCGAGGGCGCGCTGCTGCGCTCGGGCAGCGCGTGCCTCGGCCTCGTGCTGCTCGCGCAGGAGCCGTCGGCCGCAGTCTGGGGCCGCCCCGAGGTGCTCAAGTCGTTCCAGCTGCTGCTGTCGCTCGCGACGGATGCGCGCCCAAAGATCCGCAAGTGCGGACAGAAGTGGACGACCGACATCCTGCAGCTGCACGCCGACAACAACTGCGACGCGCTCTCGACGCACATTGCCAGCTTCTCGGAGAACGTGTTCGCGTCGGCGTCGAGCTCCAAGGACGAGGCGCGCCTCGTGCAGCTCATCGGCTTCCTCAAGACCGCGCTGCCGCTGCTGCAGAAGAAGGTCGTGTCGTCGCTCGTTGACGCGCTCAGCAAGTACGTCAACTCATCCGCCAAGAACCTGCGCATCGTGACCTACGAGGCGCTCGACGCGTTGACGCGCGAGAACAAGTCCAAGCTCTCGCAGGAGACGCTCGGCAAGATCCTCTCGACACTACTCAACGCCGACGGCAGCACGGTCCACGACACGGACACGGGTGCGTTCGCCGTGCGCATCCTCGAGACGTCGCTCGTGCGGCTCCAGAAGATCAACGAGCCCATGGCGCGCGAGCTGCTACCGCGCGTGGTCGTGAACGTGTGCGCGCACTTTGAGAACGCGAACACCAAGATCCAGAAGCAGACGTCGCGCTCGCTCGTGTACATTTTGACGCGCTGCGTGGCGCCCACGGTGCTCGAAGAAGAAGCGACGTACACCGACATTGCGCGCATTCTGACGTCGCTCCAGAGCCTCATGACGCTGCGCTTCCAGGGCGCGTGGAAGCACATCTTCAGCATGCTCGCGAGCCTGTTCACGTTCTACGGATCCGTCAGCTCGCCTGCGTTGGACCCGATCCTAATCACGTGCTGCGAGCTCCACGAGGCCGCCGAGAACATGCCTGGCCGCAACGGCGGCGACAACCGCGACCTGACCAACCTGTTCATCGAGGTTGCGGGCGCCGCGGTCGCTGCGATCGGCCCGCGCCGCTTCCTCGACATCGTGCCGCTCGACCACCCGACCGAGGTGATCGGCGAGAAGCGCCTGTGGCTGCTGCCCGTGTTCAGCGACTCGCTCAAGTCATACGCGTGCGAGTTGGAGTTTTTCGTGTCCAAGATGCTCGCGCTCGCGCGCGACTGCGAGCTCAAGACCCGCGACGACAGTGCGACGCCGCTCATGATCAAAAAGTACCAGATGCTCACGATGCAGATCTGGGCGCTGTTCCCGAGCTTTTGCGTGAACGCCGTGGACATTGACATGAACTTCAAGAAGGTCGCCAAGATCCTCGCCAACGCCATGGCCGACAAGCGGTACCCGGAGCTGCGCCTCTCGGTGTGCCAGGGTCTCCAGGCGCTCGTGAAGAAGACGCGCGTGCTCAAGGCCAAACGCGACAACTACGACGCCGACGACGAGCAAGACGAGTTTGAGGAGGAAGACGACGACGAAGTCGACGAGGAAAAGCTCGCGCGCGACCGCGCGGCGCTCGGCAAGTACTCGAGCAAGTACCTCCCGCTGCTCATCAGCTTTGTCGAAGAGCTGGACCCCGAGAAGGATGCCGAGAAGTCCCAAATGTAAGTAGCCTGACTGACCTGATTTAGGCCGCAGTGTCGGGGATTTGTTGTTGTGCTGTGAACTCACTTGCTGTTTGTTGCTTTGCGCAGTCTGATGGATACTGTGGAAGGGTTTGCGTCGCTCGCGGAGCCTGCGTTCGTGGCGACGACGTTCAAGAAGATCATGCAGAAGCTGCTGGAGGCCACGACCCAGGCCAAGCGCATGGAGGCCGCGGCGGCCGAGAACGCGGCCAAGGAGGACGGCGCGAGCAAGGCCCAGCAGAAGGCGCAGCTCAAGCTCAAGCACGTGGCGCACGCGCAGATGAGTCTGGCCATGACGCTCATCCAGCACATGGACATGGACAACATCAACTTGCTGTACCGCGTGATCAAGCCGTACTTGCTCGACGATACGGACGGCGCGATGCAGAAGCGCTCGTACGCCGTGCTCGTGAGCATCTGCGACAACCACCCGAGCTTCATGACGACCGAGGCGAACCTCAAGGACATGACCGAGTCGATCTGCGAGTCGCTGCTCACGTGCTCGATCCCGGCCAAGAAGATGCGGCTGCGCTGCCTCGTTCACCTCATCAACGCCATGGTCGAGGCGCCGCAGGACGTGAACGTGGACAACCTCATCCCGAACCTCGTCGGCGAGATCATCTTGTGCACGAAGGAGGCGAACGGCAAGGCCCGCGAGGCTGCGTTCGAGCTCCTGGTCGCCATGGCGCACCTCATGAAGGCCAAGCACCCGGAGCACGGCCTCATGGAGTACCTGCAGATGGTGCTCGGCGGTCTTGCGGCGCGCACGCCGCACATGCGCAGCGCGTCGATCGTGTGTCTGAGCCGCCTTGTGTTTGAGTTTGGACGCGACGAGGCCGTGATCCAGGCCGCGATGCCGCAGTTGCTCAAGACGGTGCTCATGCTGCTCCACGAGAAGGCTCGCGAGGTGATCAAGTCCGTGATCGGCTTCATGAAGCTGGGCATCGCGATGCTGCCAAAGGACCAGCTGCGCGAGTTCCTGCCGGACATCACGAACGGACTGCTCGTGTGGATCGGCGAGAGCAAGAACCGCTTCCGCGCCAAGACGCGCATCATCCTCATCAAGCTGTGCCGCAAGTACGGCTACGACGAAGTCGCGGAGCTCGTGCCCGAGGAAGACCGCGCGCTGATCAAGCACATCAAGAAGACCAAGGAGCGCGAGGACAAGAAGAAGGCCGAGAGTCCGTACGGCAGCAAGAAGGACGCGAACAAGGGCGACGGCACGTTCGAGGAGTTCATGGCTGACTCGGACGACGAGGGCGACGACGAGGATGGCGACCACGCCATGGGCGGCGAGCTCCAGGCCGCGCTCAAGCGCAAGAAGGACCTGCACCGCAAGAGCAAGAACAAGGTCATCCGCGAGGACGACGACGACATTGTGGACTTTCTCGACTCGAACGCTGCCGTCAAGAACGTGTACTCGGCCTACGACGACGACGACAACAGCGACGGCGACGACGACTTCCAGATGTCCAAGGACGGCCGGTGCGTTCTTGTTGTCTGCGTGTTGAGGAAAACGGGAGTAGCTGACTGACGAACTTGTATTGCTTTGTTTCTTTGTTGCTTTCTTGTTTGCACGCGTAGACTGATCATCCCGGACAAGGACGCCAAGATGGGCGACGACGACGACAGCGAGGACGAGGAGCTGATCAAGATGGACGTGGCGTCGCAGCTCGAGAAGATGGGGCTCCACCAGCAGCGCGACAGCAGCAAGAGCAAGCGCAAGCGCGACGACGGCGACGCCGGCAAGGAGTACCGCGCCAAGAAGGCCGGCGGCGACATCAAGAAGAAGGGCAAGCTCGAGCCGTACGCGTACATCCCGCTCGACCCCAAGTTCATGGCCAAGCGCAACAAGCGCAACGCCGTGGACCGGTACTCGAACAATGTCGGCAAGCGACGAAACAGCCGCAAGTGAGCTCTTGCGCGTTTGCCATATAGTAGTAAGTAGTTTTCTCTGCATAGGTATTTTTTTTCCACCGCACAACTCGCTTATTGAATCAATCCATTGACCACTTTGCGTCATCTACACACGAACGACTTTGGCTTAAATACACACTCAACACTTTCAGCATTCGTAGATCTTGACCACGCGCTGGATCGTCGCGCGGCAGATCGGGCAGCTCGCGTGGTACGGGTCCTGCTGCTTGATGGCCGAGAGGCACACGTGGCAGCCCGCGATGTGTCCGCACGGCACGCAGATCGCGTCCCGCTCGGCGTCCATGTACACGACGCAGTCGCGCTTCGAGGCTTTCTGGGGGCTCGCGGCCTCGCTCTTGGCAAATACAGGCGAGGGCACACGCTTTGGTGGCTCGTACTCGAACGCTGCGTTATCATTCGGCGCATAGTCCACGGCGCTTGTTGCGTGTCCTCGAGGACTCATCGTACTGATTGAACTCGAGGGAGCGCTTGCTGGGAACACGACGGAGCCCGGGCCGCGGTAGAAGAGGTCGTCTTCGCCCAGGAACGTTGGCGCCGAAGGGCGAGAGACGGGAACCATGGTCGTCGGAGACGGCAGATACGGCGGTGGCTCTGGGTACGGCGACGAAGAAAGGATCGGGCGTGGCACAAGTTCGGGGTAATGAAAGGAAGACGCGGCTGGATGTGGCGCTGGTTCTGGGAAAGACAGCGACGAAGAGCTACGCAGAAGTCGCCCAAATTCGCTGCCGCGAGAAGAGAGCAGCGCATTCTGCGTCTGCAGCGAAGGCTGTTGCGCAGCGAACGTCCGTCCAAGCACAGCCGCCCATTCGTGCTCGATTGCTCCGCTGTCGGCGGCAAACACTATTTTCTTGATGTGCACCGACCCATGGCCGTTGGTCATTCCTGTAACAGGGTCGCGGCTGAACCTGCGGTCCCGAATGTTGTGCACAACAATGGGGCGATCCAGCTGGAACATGTGGGGTCTGTCGGACCACACGGCATCCCGCGGCGCTGGCTGCGCACGCGACGCTGGGTCGATCAACAGCACGTGTCTCGGCAGGAGGTCGTCTGGGGACGAAAACACACACACTTCGAACCGCGCGCGCTCGAGATCGCATGCGAGAGCGACGACCCACCGCCGCTTCCACATGGGCAGCAGCGACGCGCCATTGATCTGCAGCCACCCACTCTTGAGCGACAAGTGGTGGGTGAGCGTGTCTGCGGCCTGCTTGCGTCCTCGAAGCCGCGCGACGTCGAGCGGCGTGTGGCCTCTCTTGTTGAGCGCGCACGCGTTCGCGCCGGCGTGCAGCAGGTACTCGACGGCGCGCGGCGCGTTCGCGTACGCCGCGTAGTGCAGCGCCGTGTTGCCGAAGTCCGTGCGGTCGACGACGTCCATGTCGGCGCCGAACTCAAGCAGGTGCTGCACGACGAGCGCGTTCGCGTCGCGGTTGCTGCGCTTGTTGGTGAGACACGCGACCATGAGCGGCGTCGTGCCTTTGACCGGGTGGTGCGCGTTGAGCCGAGCGGACGTCGGGTCCTTGAGCAGGAGGGCGCGCGTGCGCGCGGTGTCGTGCTTGCGCGCCGCGTTCCAGAGCGCGTCGCTGTCGTCGCGCGCGCTGAAGAAGCCCATGGCGAGCGAGCGACTTCCTTGGCGAGAGAATCGCAGTGTGAGTGTGGATGCTTCGAAAGACATGCACGGAATGATGGTCACATCCACGTAACTGTTCAGATAGTGCTGTTTATACACTACCCTTTAAAACTAATTGTATTGATGTTACAGATGCATTGGAAGAAGAAATTTTTGTACTTTCTGTATGTGTGAGACCTGCATGATGTAATTTCAACGGACAATGAACGTTTAGCTCCGAACCTTTAGAAAGGGGAATTGATGAACCATTTCTGAGATTACGTCACTTCTTAAATAGTTAACTACTATCAGTAAATTGAGCCCGTATTTTTGCGTCAGCATCATCATACGCTCACAAAAGTACTTCATTAACCGAACTGAGGGAATAGAAAAATCCACCTGCAGCCGACATGTCTCCAAGTGTACCCACAATTTCCAGTGGGTAACCTTCTAATTTTCCAAAACCCATTCACTCATATGCATGGGTTTTCTCGCTTTTGACTCAATCTGGGTATTTGGGTGGGTTTCTTGAAGTTTGCAAGCAGCACCCAAATGGCAGCAACTGCCGATGAGCTGCGCATGCAGCTGCAGGTTCTCTCTCTCTCTCTATCGCTTCACTCGCACACCCACACAGGCGCGCGCTCGCTCTCCGCTGTCCATTAACGCGTCCTGTGCGTCCACTGGCGTCTCTGTGTGCGTATCTGCCCTTTAAACTGCAGCAGGCGCGCGCAGAGATCACGCGATATGCGAGTCGCGTGCGGCATCTCGAGCACGAAGCCGCGCTTTTTAGAAGCAAGCACAGCCATTGCGGAGCAGTAGTAGGTGACGTTGTGTTGTCTGATAGCAGCGGCAACAGCGACGATGATCATGTACGAGCTGATGCCGAGAACGCCGACGCAAATCCGAATGCGCGAGAACAGCAGGTGGACGATGCTGATGGCGCGTGTGAGGCGTGGAGCAACGCTTTGAGCAACGCCGTGGAAAGCGTCGCACATAAGTATCCTGCGTGCAGTTCTCTGCAGTGTGCTCATCGCGACGGAAGCGCTGTCGCGAGACTGGACGGACTGCGGCAGTTCCTTCATCATCAGCAGCAACTGGTGCTAGCGCTTGGTCGCGAGAATTCCCAGCTGCGCGACCAACTGGAAGCGAGACCGTCACGCCGACAACTGGACGTAGGTTCATCGTATTATACTTGGGTTCTATATTATGAGGCTGCTGATATATCCATTTTTGGCGGTTGCTGTGCTAAAAGCAGGTTGCGCAATTCGAAGTCGAGTGCCTCCAAACCCAGGTTCGAGAGCTGCGATCCAAGGAAAAAGATAAAGCAACAAAGCAACAATCCGACAAAAGAAACAACGCCAGCCATCCGAGTTCAGCCGCAAAGACGCCGCTATTTGATCCACTACCTGCGAGTACACTCACAGAGCGAATCGGGATCGACAAATTGCTCGGCTGGATCCACGTCGAGACACGGAACTCAGCTGCTGCTGCTGCGCCAGACAAGAATGGGAAGCTGCGAAAAGCAATGCAGCGTGCGCTTCTCAAAGATCAGCCGGCGTTGCAGTGCTACCTGGTGCTGGACCCAGCAGCACTTTCGTCTGACACCCACATGAAGAATTTGTCTTTGACGAAAGAAGACACGCAAACGCAACAGCAGCAGAACTTTCAAAGGAACGAGGCAATCCGCAAACAAGTAGGGACTTTGTGCTCTGAGATCGTTGCCACGTGCGCATACGTCATGGACGTGAAGGAGATTGCAAAGTTGCCTCAGGTCATGCAAGCAGTGAAACGCGCGGCAGCTATTGTACCCTTTTTTCAACAGTTTCTTGGTCGAGTGCACGCACTTTTGGACCAGCTTGATGAGGTAACGTGCTGTTTGTAGTCGTTTGATGATGGCCTGCGTTCCAGTTGATGACATGGCTGCCATTTGGTCTGCGCTAACCATGTTGCTGCAGGACGACGGACCATTTGCGAAACCACCTAAAGTGCCGAATGCTTCATCGCACCAGAGTTTAGAGCAGGTAAGGAAGCTCAAGGCTGTGCGCCTACAATGTAGCATCGCCTCAATAAGTGGCATTTGCTGATTGGGGCAGGTGCTCGAGAGCATCAAGGTCCTCACTGTCGAAGTCGCGTCGAGCGTTGATGAAGTCGGCGGCAGGCAGCGTCCACGCCTATGACGATCTCTTTGAGGTCATGACGCTGTTGCAAGTGTCCCAGATCAACGAAGTCAAGCCGATGATTATGGTGAGTTGCCGACTGCAAAGCCTGTTTGGTGATCAGCGTAGAATGCTCTGAGCGAACATCGCCATGTTGTTGTGATCCCGTACTCGCTGTCCTAAACAGCGATTGCTGGACTCGAGTCGTAAGAAGCTCTTTGTGTGGAAAGTGCGCGCGCTCATGGGACTGGATCGAAAAGCGACCCGAGCCGACATTCTTGCGATTATCGCAAAACTCGTGCAGCATCTTGGGCTCGAGAGCGTCCAGGCGAGAAGTCAACTACTGGTATAATTTTTTTCTCTCCTCGAGCTGGAGCCACGATTTATCATCTCTCTTCTGCAGCCGTACCCTTGAGGACTTCCTCGGACTAAATCAAAAACCAGACAGACAAAACCCAGAGTATGTGCGAATAAATGGATGTTTTTCATTCGTTAAATTGATGAAAGGGGGAAAAAATCTACAAAGGGAAGCGAGCGAGAACGCGCAGACGCCCCACGCATCCGAGCCACTAGCAGACCACAGCCAGACAAGAGGCGCCCGCGCCACCACCGCAGCAGCTTCCACACATCAAAGTTTCTTCTGCTGGTCGACAACCACCACCTTACAAACGGTCGTAGAAACGGTCGAGTGGAGGCACTTCAGGCGACAGACCCTTGCGCACACGCACGCCGTTCACCAGCTTGCCCGACATCGAGTTGGCCTCCAACGGGTCACCGGCAACCACCTGGTAGTGGTCGAAGATGCACTGTGGGAACGCCTTACCACCCGACTGCTGACGAAGGTCGGCCGTGAAACCGAACGACTCGTTCACAGGCAAGTACGCCTTCATCTGCACCATTGGGGTACCTGGGCGCTGCTCCTCCGAGAACACGTGGCCACGACGACGCGTGAGCACACCGTAGCAACCGCCCATGGCGTCCTGTGGGCACGAAATGTCCACCAAGAACACTGGCTCCATCAACGCCGGCGACGACGTCAGCTGGCACGCGTAAACAACGCGACGGCACGTTGGCAGGATCTGGCCCATACCACGGTGGATCGCATCGGCGTGGAGCACCACGTCGAGCAAGTTCACACGCATGCCACGCACAACTTCCTCACACAGCACACCGTCCTTCGTGGCCCAGTTGAAGCCACCCAGCACCGATTCCTTGATTTCACCCAAGTACGACACACCCTTCGTCTGGTCCACGAAAAGGTTCGGGCCCGTACCGTCTGGACCGAAACCCCAAATCTTACGGGCGTCTGTCACGTCCCAGCCGTGGTTGTCGGCCAAGTAACGCGCACGAAGCTTGAAGTCGTAACGTGGGGTCACTTCCATCTTTTGCTCGTCCAGCTCCTCCGTCAGCTCATCGCCCAAAGGCGCAGCCACGCAGAACAAACGGTTGTGCTTGTTTGGCGACTTCGACAGACACGTCTTGCTCGACTCGCCCGTAATCGTCTCACGGTACGACACCACTGGCTCCGATACCTTCACTTCGCAGCCCATGTACTCCTCCTGGAGATCCTTCAAGCAAATCTCCAAGTGGAGCTCACCGGCACCGGCGATAATGTGCTCGCCAGACTCTTCCGTGTAGCACAACACCATCGGGTCCGACTTCGCCAGACGTTTCATGCCTTCCACGAGCTTTGGCAAGTCGGCAGCCGACTTTGGCTCCACGGCCACACGCACCACAGGCGACACCGAGAACTTCATCGTGCGGATCGTGTGACCCGTCTCCGACGTCGTGATCGTACCCGACTTCAGCAAGTACTGGTCCACACCCACCAGGCCACACGTGTTACCGGCTGGAATGTCTGGGGTCTGCTCCACGTAACGACCCATCATGATCACCGTACGCTGGATGTTCTTCACCCACAGGTCCGTCTTCTTGCCTGGCACGTAGTTTGGACCAAGGAGACGCACCTTCTGGCCCGTCGCGATCTTACCGGCGAACACACGGCCGAACGCGTAGAAACGACCCTTGTCCGACGTTGGCACCATCTTCGACACGTACATCACCAAAGGACCGTTCACGTCACACTTGCGGATAGCGTTCGCGCACTCGTCGTCCAGAGGACCGTCGTACAACGTGTCCACACGGTAGCGCTGCGCCGTCACTGGCGACGGCAAGTGCACCACAATCATCTCCAACACGGCGTCGGCGGCTGGCAACCAGCGCTGCATCACACGCTTCAGCAGTGGCTTGCCCAACAAGTCACGCTCGTCCGACTTGAGCTCCACGCCCACAGCCTTCATCATCTTCTCGAACTTGGCCTTCTTGTCGTTCATGATCGCGTCGAACATCTTGATGATCGGCTCCATGATGAACTGGCAGAAAGCACGCTTCAGCGAACCCTCCGCGTTGTTCTTCGTCGTCCACTTCTTGTTGTCCGCGTCGAAGTACCAGTCGCCCCACAGCTTCTGCATCATCTTGCTCTCCTCAATGCCGAACTTCTGGCCGTACATGCGGGCAAACTTCTTCAGCGTGAAACCCCACTGGTGGAGACCCGAACCGAACGCCACCGTACCCTTCTCCGGGTACACCTGGCAGTCACCGAGAGCCTCGTCGTTGTACGTCGCGATAATCACGTTCACGTTCTCCACCACCTGGTTGAACGCCTGGTAGCACTCCTCTGGGCCCAACTGCAGCTCCAATAGCGCACGGTCCACCTTGTTCAACATGAGCACTGGCTTCACACGCTCCGAGATAGCCTGACGCAGCACCGTCTCCGTCTGCACGCACACACCGTCGATAGAGTCCACCACGACGAGGGCACCATCCGTCACACGGAGCGCGGCCGTCACCTCCGACGAAAAGTCAACGTGACCTGGTGAGTCGATCAAGTTGATCAAGTACGAGTTCTTGTTGATCGTCACCTCCGTGGCGGCGGCGGCGTCAGCGGCCGCGGCCTCCGCAGTCACACCCGCGACCTTGTTCGACGCAGCAATATCACCAGCGTCCATGTCGTACTCAAAGAACATAGAGATACCGGTCGACTTGATGGTAATACCACGCTCCTGCTCGTCCGCACGCGTGTCCGTGAAACGTGCTTCACCGGCGTGCTTGGCGGCGATAATACCGGCCTTCGACACCAACGAGTCCGTCAACGTCGACTTGCCGTGATCCACGTGAGCAATCACGGACATATTACGAATGTTCTTCGTGTAGTCCATGATCTCACGCATCTGGTCGACCGTGAAGTTAACCTGTCCATGGCAATCAAAGAAAAAACAGTACGCACGCACGCCCGCGTCAGCTCGCCATCCTAATTTCTCTCTCTCTCTCGGTCACACGGGAGCTATCAGGCAGCACGCACCATGGTTGCTGATGGGGTGCTTTGACGACCAGGGAGGGCTGAGGGGCACGCGAGGCAAGGTTTCTCTTTTCTTGGGGTGCGGTATCCAAAAAAGGAAATGGCGGCTTGCTTGGAGACCGAGCGACACGCGCGCGCCGCCCACCCAGCAACCAAAAGGGGGCGCAAACGAGTGGAGCACATGCGTTGAGCCCGCGTTTCCAGTCTTTCGCTTTGTATGGTGCATAGAAAAGCTCTGACAAAGCGAGGTGCAAACGCGCGCCCGAGGTTTTTCCGCTCGTAACAGCAACCCAGAGTGATGGTCGATGCAGACAAAAAGCAAAGGGGGGAGGAGAGGGAGGGAAGGTCTTGATCCGGTGGAGGTGAAGAACGGAACGACGGGAAAGCCAACCCGCAAAAAAGATCGCGCGCCCTGTCGCTTTTGGCCCCCACACTCACTCACTCACTGTTTGTTTATTGTTTATTGCTGCTGCGGGTCTACGGTACGCACGCGGAAGCAAAAGCGGTGGGTTGCGCCGACCGCAGCGAATGTGCCATGAACGGCGCCGTGCGGCTCGGAGGCAGGCAGGCTCCAAATGGCGCCGCGGGGGTTTCTGGATGGGGGGTGTGCGTCGTGGGTGG
>JAADVP010000920.1:0-13075 GCA_023335675.1 Globisporangium solare
AGATCGGGAGTTCAAATTCATTGTCACAAAATTCAAAATTATCACTAATAATCATATATGTTTGAATTGTATAAATTCCGGATTTTTCAAAAGTTTTGCGACCTCCCGGAAACACCCCATTTTGTACCGGTTAAGTCAGATGGGTTGTTAATTTATCCTGTGTATATTTTTATATTCCCATTGCTTAAATGAGATATTTGGTGTTATTCAACCACAACATACGCGACCAGTTTTGATTTGGCGCAATAAAATAGTTTCGTCGTGTCGGCTCGACGCATTGAAACGAGTTCCAAGTCGAAGCGCCCCATGCAAGCACGATGCCCTCAATATATCAGACTGTCAAAATAAAAGGAAAGGCAAATAGTTTTTATTGATATTGCTGTGAGTTTTAATGCAATATTTGTTGTTATTCCTGCACTACCCGACAGCTGTATGCTAAAATGACACCGAATCTGTGCACAAGGTTTGTGCAAGAGGGAGTGTGACCACTCACTGTGGGAGGGGGGAGGGAGGGGTATTAATACGTGCTGGATTTGAGTCCTCGTCTACTCCATCGAGCAGGGCGACGATTCGCTCGCTGCCGTGGTGTCTTACCTCGCCCTTTCGATGCGTAGGATCGGGCCCGTGCCGCTTCTACTCGACTCTGTGTTCAGCAAGTCGCTCTCGGCATTCATAGGCTCATTGAGTTCATCGCGCACACGCCGCATGGGTGTGATTAAAATAATTTATTAAACGACGTGCGTCCGCTTGTAGCAACTGCTGCTTATAGCTCAAACTCTTCTTCGTGGATGTCAAAGTGGTGCAAGCCGAGTTTCGCCGCGGCATGCTT
Organism: Globisporangium solare; assembly: GCA_023335675.1. Taxonomy (NCBI): domain Eukaryota; phylum Oomycota; class Peronosporomycetes; order Pythiales; family Pythiaceae; genus Globisporangium; species Globisporangium solare. The sequence continues at coordinate 830 of JAADVP010000920.1, forward strand.
GACCGACGATTTCATGCTTTCGGGCCCAGAGACAAACACCGCAATGGGCGCGCTCATCGACGATGTGTACGCGCGGCCAGCATAAACGTGGCGGAGCACATTGTGGATATCTGGTCGCCTGCCGATCGAGACCTTGCAGTCTGCGATCAAATCTCTCAATGTGTGCACGTCGTTCCACGAACCCAATTGCGGGACGTACCCACGACGTGTGCCCACGCAACTAGGCTGTGCTCGCTCACCCATCGAGCGCGCTTGGTTGGACATGGGTGCTCGGAAGTACTGTCGGGCATGTTTCTCCACGAGGGCAGGCAGATACACCAGCCACGCTACCAGGAAAAGAACCAGCGCTTCAGCGCCGTTTTGCACTGGCCACAGGCTCGCATGGATTTGAGTGACTTTGCCGCCGCCGAACTCCAGCCATGATATCAACGCCACCGTTGACGAAAACACAAGTACGTACACCAGTGACCTCAACGTGCTTGGTTTCAGCGGTTCTGAAAACGGAGATGCTGCGAGAGAACTCTTGCTGTGAGCGCTTACTTGGTGGGCCGATGGAGCGCGGTGGTTGAGTTGCCGGTCAAGATATTCGTCCGTTGGAACTTGTGTCAAACTGAAGTGGAAGTCAAAATACTGCTCGTGGGGATCTCGCTCCCGGATTCTTGCGAGCAGCGGGTGGATCTCTTCCAGAAACTCGAGCTCCCGGAACGTGAAGACGAAGTGCACTCTCTGGTGCAACTCGGCGCGCTCTGTGAGGCGAGCGACGACATCCTCGAGGATGGCAAGCAACGGCGTCACTCCGACCCCACCACCGATCAAACACACTGTTGGGTAGTCTTGATATAGCTCGAGCGATGCCCCGTAGTAGCCATCCATGTACATGACTGGCTGCACATTCTTTCGCTTGCACTCTGTGTTGTACTTGACCAAGTCTTTTGTCCAATCCCCGAGCGATTTCACCAGTAGCGTTAACGTATGCGCACTCATCCGTGGCGAAGATGCGATCGTGAACGCGTGCCACTGGAGTCTCGAGATAGACGGGACGCTCAGGTACACGAACTGGCCAATCTTGAACTCACCACGGTGGCTAGTGGACCGCGACACGACAATCTTGAGAAGCTCATTTGACGTGGCCGTGAACTCGGCAATCTCGACTGGCGTGAGCGCGTTCGTACTGGACAAGATCCGGCGCACGAGATATAAGGCGAAGCTTGGCAGGATGTACCAGATCACGCCACGCCAGTGCAGCACCATGAAGAACACTGCGACGAAGAACAGCTGGTGCACATAGTAGAAGGCATCGTAGAAGTTGCGACGCACGAACGGGATCGAGCTGAGTCCGATCGCGAGGAAGCTCAGCAACGCGACTTCGCCAAACACGTTCATCCACACCTTGGCGCCTTGCCGCGTGTCGAGATCGCAGTCGAAGCACGGCAGCGCCTTCTCGCGCCACACCCCCTGTCGGATCCACGACCAGTAGTAGCACGCACAGTGCACAAACGCCGTGAGCACCGTGGCGACACCAAGCCAGCGATGGTACTTGATGCCGTTCGCGTACGAGATATTGAGGAATGCCATCCAGGCGCAATTGCGCGTCGCCGGGAGAAACAGGAACGCTGCATTGTAGACGCAATTGAAGCCCAGCGTCACGCCGACCATGCTCAGGTACTTGTTGAACTCGATGGGGTCGTCGCCTGCGATCATGCGAGCCATTTGGTATCGGCGGTCGAAGCCGTAGTAGAACACAAGCACGTTCCCACCGACGATGAAGAACAGGAAGAGCCACTCGCCGTAGCTGAACCACGAGATCCAGATCGCGATTCGCGGCTTGCGACGAATCCATCTGCCAATGCCCAGCACGGCCCCAGACGCGACGCGATGGACGCTCGCCCACTCGATCCACTCAAAAAGCAGCACCGAGAGCAGCATTGGCGCCGTGCATGCGAGCACCAGGAAGGTCGGGCGCACCATCTCGAAATGAGCGAGCCCCCACCACTCGGTGAAGGTATTCTCGAGTTCCAGCGTACTCAACGGTGTCAGGAAGTACAATACGCCAAGCACATACATGAGGACACTCAGGATGATCGATAGTCGCGCCAGTACCGCAAACGCATGCTTAAGAATCGTCTCGAGGGCTTGAATCAAATCTCGCGCTTGAGAACGCCCAGCGACTGCGACCTTCCGCTTTTGGAAGCGAGACTCGCTATAGGATCTCAGAACAAACGACCCGAGCGCATCCGACGAGTTTGCTGGGCATGGCTGCTCGTATTCATGCAAAAGCGCCGATGTGGTCGCCAAGAGCGGCTCCACGAGCTTCTCTGCGCTGTCGTCGCCACCGTTGCGTGGCCGCAATGGCACAGTGCGCCACCCGAATGCCATGACGTCCTGCAGTGCGCAGTTTCGAGAGGAATGCCAGGTCCCTCGAGCACTCGGCGAAATCGCGTGTGTCACCGATGCCGGACATCCTGATCACTCGTCGCAGAGCGTTCAACAAGCGGATCTGTTGCGAGTTTCTTTCCGAAAAGTCCATTCATGTAGTCATTTTTCTTATAGATTGATCATATGCAGAACTGTGGGCATAATTCGATCACTAGAGCAAGTCTATAATTCGTTATATATATAGTCGTTTTAAGGGTTTTAATCCCAAAAACCACCTCTTTTAGGAAAAGAAGAGTCTAAGGAAAATGGCTACATTGGACCTGATAAACTGGGGCGCGTGGCGCCACGCCGCACGCACTCTGATTGGTGCAATTTTGCGTGTCAGTAGCCAATCACATGAGATGATGACGGCCAACCGTCCTGCTTCCACGCAGCTTCAACAAAAGGCTGCACATTGACAGAAAAAAAGGCTGCACGTTGATCGCAAATATCAATTATTGAAGAACTTTAGTCATCAATTCCTTTCCTTAATCAAAAATTAATGCAATGCGTTATTCATTTTCACAATTTGTGGTATAGAGGATGTGCATCTTGTCAACAGTGGATCTGGGAACTCCAACCGAAATGATCTCGTTTTCCTGCGAGAACGTTGACTTTATGGCAAATCTGACGCGCGATTCGAGGTCCACCATCGACCTCGACCACTGAATCGCATCGCAGATGCGTCTGTAATGTCAAAATGTGTCCGCTCGCTACTGTTTTGGTGGCTTCTGTGGCGTCCGTCGTCTTTATGGTTCATCCTGCAGCAACCGGATCTCTTCTTCGCGAATCCACTTGCGCAGCGTGAATGTGTCAACGACCCACCCTCGTGCGCTGCACGAAGCTGCACTGCTGCTCGAACTACGCTCGTTCAGATCGCGCTGCAATTCAAATCGGCGGCCGCAGCAGCTGCAGCGTCGCACAGGGGGCGTCGTCTCGTTTTGGATCACGGTCGAGAGAAATTCGTGGTTCGCGAGGTCCTGTGCGCGTTTGCGCATAAGTTTCTTGACGAACTTGCGCTCGAGCTGCTGCTTCTTGCCCAAGAGCCAAAACAAGAGTCCGTGGCTTTGCAGCACGATGCGATCGAGGCTGGACGAGAGAAACAACGCGCTCGCTGACCACGACGTTGCAGCTCCAGCCGTGGCACCGTCGTGCTGCTTGTGCCACCACGACTCGAATTCGGCACAGGTCGCGCACCCATTGCCATCGACATCGAGGTCCTCAAACAGATCTCGGATTTGGGCCGTCGAAAGATTTGGCAACTTTTTGCTCTTTTTTGTGCCCACTCTCTTGACCCCCGTGTCGTCTCCGGCACGCAGATACGACAGCATCAGTTGGAATTCGTCCAAGTCGAGCGCCCCAGAGCCATCAATGTCGAAGATGGCGAAGCAATTGCGAAGCCACACGACGCTTGCATCAACGTTTTCGCCAAGTGCTCGGGCTTCTTGTTCTCGTAACTGCGCAATGGCATTGCTGTTTGTCTGTTTCACGTCGCGGCGCCACACTGCGAGCTGCTTTTTCAGAAGCATCTTACCCATCGATGTGTTGAAAAGGATCTGGTACTCGACCTCGAGCCGTGCGTCGAGCTGCTCCATAGCGCCGACTTCGGAGACCGTAGCTTGCAGATTTCGCTCTCGCTTTTTGCGAAACCACGCAGCGGTCCACACTTGGTGGGCGAACAGACACACTCGGGTCTTTGCTGCCCACCGAACCAGCTGCCAATGGCGCTGGATGGCATCTCGAACCCGCTTCTTACGCGCGATAAACAGCGTTTCCAGCCTACGGACGACCACGCGCCGCGCCCAAACACGGCGAAGTCCGAGTTCTATCCACTGCAGAACGATAGGCTCAATCTGAGGCATCAAAACGCATCTTCGCCATTGAGTGTGGCGACGATAGCGTCTTTGGAGAAGGATGGCTGCTTCAACCCGTGCACGGTGCCGTCGCACGATTCGAGGCACGATAACACGTCTGAAAAGGCGAATTGCGATCGCAACGCGACGCACTCGCGCCAAGACGTCGATTCGGAAGCACATGGTCGTGTAGCATTTCGCGATTTGCCGCGTCCACGCGTGCGCTTCGATTGAATACGGAAACAGAGGTGGCGACTGCGTGTGGGGCAATGTTCTCTGGCAGTCTTGTTTATTACGCGGAGAAGCGTATGGTGCTGCGCTGAGTGGATGTCTGAGTCGCTCTTCGCGAGCAACACAGAAAGCCGTCGCGCTCAGTGGTCTTGCGAGCCTCGAACGGACCTCATTCTGCCAGATCGAGCCCTGGATTTTCTGCTCGATGTGCGTTCGCAGCTTCTCAAGCATCCACCGATAGAGGTCAGGACAAGCAGTCAGCCAGTGCGCTACAAACAAATCCACACAGTGACTCAAAGGGCTAGATCCACCTCTTTCGAGAGCAGAGGCTCGATGGTGACCTTGCATCGATTCCTTGGTGGCTCCGCTCGAAGCACCGCAGCTTTTGCGTGAGCTCGCGCGAAAAGCGGTTGCGACGTACCCGCACCCGCTACTGGTGGGAGCTTGGGTGACAGAGACGAGCTCTGTGGGACTGCGATCACAGAAACTTTATGGATTTCGTTGGCTTCACATCTCGTGTTGCCATTTGCTGACGGTATGGATACCAGAACAGCCCTCGTGGCATGCTCGGATGTCAAAGCAACGTCTGGGTGTGTGATCTTGCGCAAGTTGCGTGCCGCCGCTGCTTCTACAGAAGCTGATGAAGCATCTTGCAAGGCCAGGCACAACGACGAGGACATGTACGCCGCCGTGGCCTCGGCACTCCATTTCAAGCGCGTGGCAGGGGACAATGTCTGGGTCTTTTTCCCGTTGTTCAACGGATGCAGACCGCCGATTCTCTGTGCTCTTGCATTCGCGCTATCGTGTTTTCTTGCTTGTCCAGCTTCATTGCGTTTCTTGCTCGCAGGCGTCACATACAATGGCGACGTCGTGTCGATGGCACCGATGTGGGGCCTATGGCTTGAGTCGAGCGCCATCGAGTGAGACGTCGTGGTGTTTGTTCAGACGACATCGCGCCCATCAGCATGAGGCTCAAAAATAGATCCTTGGCGTGAAAATGGACGTTGGTCATTACGGTGCGTTTTGGTCGCCTTTTTTTTTCATTGCTGGCATCGATTCACGAAATTCGCCATCGCGCGCTTCGGATGCAAATGAAGAACTGGACAATGCCCCTACAGTCGTCGTGCTTGTACGTTTATATAAGGAAATGCATCATACTGTCGCATCGGCCGCTTGACTTTGACTAAACCAGGAACGGCTCGAGCTCCGCAGTCGTATTTGACACCGTCGCGAAGCGGAGAACAGCTTCCAACAGCGACTTGCCCTCGGTGATATCCTGAGCCGCGACGATGCGCTTCTGGAGCTTCTGGAGCTCCTGGATCCCGTCTGTTGCTGTCGATTTCGTGTGGAAATCGTACTTTGCAAGGTGAAATCCCGAGACGCTCTGGAACAAATGCTGCGCCGCATGTGCTGCATCTCCAGTTGTTGCTGCGTGCAGGAAACGTGCCATGTTGTGCAACGGAAGGCCGTCGAAAAGTGGAGCGGAGCCGACAACAACATCGCGCATCATGCCGCTTGATTCGCTCGCGTGCTCGCCATTTCCGTGATCCTGTAAGTATTTTTGTATGAGGACGCGGCCGACGAGTTGCTCCAGCGTCAAGAGATGCAGCTGGGGGTCGTCGCGCGCGATGACATCCGCGAGCGTGTCCCGGAGGTACGTTAGGAATGGGTGCTTGGCTTTCGCCTGGAGGATGTTTATCGCGACCTGGAACTCTACCCCCCTTCCGTCATCGGGCATAGCAGCAGTGCAGTATCCTGCAGCTTGTCCAGCGACGAATCCTATGCCGTGCACTTGCTGCAGCGTGTCTCGCAGCAGAAACGTGTTGAAATCACTGAACGCGATGCCGCCCTGCTTAGTCAGCACACGCAGCATGAGCAGCAGCTCCATCAGCTGGCGCCTCTGGTAGCGGTTCAACGACGATGTACCCTTCGCTGTCGTCACTTTCGGTGCAACCACTTTGTGCAGCGAGAGGTGGCGCTGGCACTGCGTGTACCACACACCGCGCGGCTCCTTCTCGATGTAGTGCAGCACCATCACTTTCGGCTTGACCGCGTTGCGGATCGACTGCACGGCGGCGTACTGCATGAACGTGAACATCTCCCTGCTCTCTGTCTCCGGCAGCGGTGCTTCGCCCTCGAGAAGCGGCACGGCATCGAGCGGCACGTGCACGAAATGCATGACCGTGTCCAGGTACGGCAACGCGTTGTCGAGCGCTGCGACTGGCTGCGTAGTGTTGGCCGCTTCCACGCATCGCGCCTTGATCGCACTGACGCCGTCTGGGGAGAGAAACTCGGCACTGGACACATTCAGACACGGCGGAAGCATGTAGAGCTGCTGGTCTCCCGGAGAGCCGCGGAAGAACGCCGCTTGCGCGGCCGGACTGGCGCCAAAGTAGTCGAGCGTGGCCATGTTGTACACGACGAGCGGCAGCAGCGCGAACACGAAGATCACGGCGAAGAGGATTGGCCGCAGCGCCACGTTGGCCGCGAGCGCTACGGCGGCGCGTCGCGCGTTGCGGCGAAACAGCGGCGCCATCGCGAAAGTGGAAGTGAGCCCGCCCCGTCGCCTGGTACAGCAGATAGATGAGACCACGCCGACAGCAGCTTTATGAAGGTTTTCTTGGCGCTCAGTGATAGTACGATTTCCGACATTTTACCTGTTTTAAAAGGGATCACAGACATCCAACAGCTGCCGCCCTTTGGAGAATTACACATGTAGCCATGCCAGTTGAATCAAATAAATATGCGTGCCGCTCAAAGCTGCATCTGCTGCGGTGTCGCAATGGCGACGGCGGCCTCGACGCTCGCCTTGCGGAACGCGCACATCTGGACGAGGCCGTGGACGCTTCCCAGCAGCACGAGAGCGGAGCCCAGACCCCCCGTGTGCAGATGCAGGAGCGAATCGTACATCATATAGCACAGAAAGACGGCCGGCGCGATCACCGACGTCGCGAGCAGGGTGACGCCGCCAGGCATCTTGACAGGTCGCGGGATGTACGGCATCGTCATGCGGAGCTTGATGGCTGTGACGAGGACCGCCAGCTGCACGGCACAGGCAAACAGGTTGGCGGCTTGCAGCAAATACTCAAGGCGCACGAGCAGGAGCGGCAGTACGGGCACCAACGTGGCGAGCACGGCGCGCTGCGGACTACGGAACCGGTTCTCCTTGTTGGCGAAAGCCACTGGTATCATCTCTGCCTCGGCCATTCCTGACAGCTGGAACGATGCGCAGTACAAACTCGTGATGTAGCGCCCCACCGTGGTCGTCAACTCGGTGACTAAGATGATCGCGAAGAGCGCAGTGCCGCCTATCATCTTGCCGAGGTCAACGAAGACAGCGACGTCATCAAATTGCGACCACGGTACGCGATTGGAAGCAAGGGCAGCGAGGACAGCCGCGAAGAGTGTCACGAGCGTCAGTACGACGGTACCCCAAATGGCTCGCGGAAACACTCGTGCTGGATTCTTGACTTCGCCAGCGAACAGCGAGGCCACGTGGAGGCCGCTGAATTTCCACGCCAGCGTATTGATCAACAAGGTCCCCGCGATATCGACATCTCCTGTCGTGATGACCTCGCTGGAACTTTCCGTAGCGTTGGTGTACTCGCGCCGCACTTGAGAAAAGTCGGCCGGCGCTTTCGCCACAGCGAAGGCCCACACGGCGAAGATGGAAAATGTCAGCGCTGCGAGGACTAGCAACAGCATGGATACTCGCGCCGTCAAGGCCGTGCCGCCAAACGAAGGAGCCGAGAGCACAACTGCGATCGCTGCCTTGATAAAATACGCGACTGCTCCTGCCTGAAAACTGTAGCCACTCGAATGCTCAATGAGACGAAGGAGCAGCTCGGGTACAAACGTGCACGTGAGAACGCCCGAGACCCACAGCCAGTAGCCGACCTGGAAGCCCCAGAGCGGCCCGAACGCGTGCATGACCCAGACGGTGACACCGCCATCTTGAGGGAACGCCGCGCACAACTCGGCGATGATGTAGCCGTACGGCAGTACCATCACGAGTGGATACACGACGATCGCGATGAGCCCCACGAGTGGTCCGCCGGCAAAGACGATGCGTCCAGCGCCGATGGGGCCTGCGCAGCCGAACAAGTAGAGGATCGCGATGACACATGCTGCGTCCAGCACGCGACTCGAGTACTCGTGGCTTTTCTTGGACGGCGCCATGCGCGATTGGAACGAAGCCTCGTCGGAGTCGTGTCCCCAGAAGCGGTCGCTTTGACACAGAAAAACAGGCAGCGAGCGTCAATATATAATCGCAGGTCGGGCCGTCTCTACACACAGTCGCGTTCGCAAACGTACATGTCGGCAAACGGGTTCTTTTCGCGATGCGCCATTTGCTGGACGGCGCAGCCGGAGAAGTGGTCAAACACCGCTCCAGCACCGCGTCCAGGTGGTCACGCATGCACAAACGGCACTAGAATGGGGATTTGCGGTCCAAATAGTCGTTTCGTTTATAGACAGTGTCTGTAAACTCTGACTGTGGGTGGAATGTGGACCATCATTGAATGGTAACCTGTCCACAGACACTGGAACCAAGAGAATACCAAAATTGATTTGACAAAAAGTGGATAGGACAGCTCAACCAGATTTAACAAAACTGTTTAGATTTTATCTGAAATGTCTTTCTAAAAAGATGACTAAACACATTGCGTCCGGATAAAAGGCCAGTACGTTGCACCGAAACAAAGAACAGATTGGTAAATTACCGTTGACTAAAATAATAAAAATCGCTCGAACTGCACAGTTTGGCTCGCACAGCACCACAGATTCTTTGAGTTGCTCTCGCACGAGACAAGATGGGGAACGAGAAATGTCATAATTGCAATAATTGCAGTGCAACGCACGCATGTTCCCATTTTTGTTTTAAATATTGTGGACAAAGAGCTCGTCACTGCTCGCTGAATCGGGGCGTCGCGATCTCTCGACTGCTTGACAAACTGCTGGACAAGTGGAACGCCACGGGGTTCTCGGCCTGCGCCGCCTTGCGCTGTGTCCGGACCTTCAAGAGACTGTGGACGAGTCCTGGAACGATTGCGATCAGCACGATCGCGCGAGTGTGAGCTTCCAGAAGGGAGTCGTACAGAATGTAGCCCACCACTGTCGCGGGCCCTAGCATAGCCAACACAAGCGTGAAAATACCGCCAGGCATCTTCACTGGTCGTGGGACGTACGGCATCGAAAGCCGCAGCTTGATTGCCGTGGCGCAAATGAACAGCTCCACTGCACACGAGAAGACGTTTCCTACCCGCAGCAAATGTCGGAACTCAAGAAGAAGAGCAGGTAGAATCGGCACGAGAGTGCAGAGCACTGCGATCTGGGGACTACGGAATCGGTTGTTCTTGTTCGCGACAAAGTGCGGGAGCATGTCGTACTCGGCCATCCCCGATAACTGGAACGAAGTGCAGTAGAGTCCAGAAACGAATCGCCCAAAGCTCATTGCTGCACCGGCAAAGATCACGAGCCCGGACAAGAAACTTCCTCCAACGTGATTGCCGACTTCCTTCAACGCGCTTTCATCGTCGAACTTTGGCCAAGGCACTGCGTGCGCCGCAATAGCTGCCACTTCTGGTAGGATCACGGACACGAACGAGAGCGCGATCGTCAAGCCGATCGCGCGGGGAAACGCCTTTGCGGGGTTCTTCACCTCACCAGCAAACAGCGACGCCATGGTCAGTCCGCCGAATTTCCATGCTAACGTGTTCACCAGCATGGGCCAGTCGATGTCCACATCTCCCGACGTGAAGACATCGTTGGTGCCAGCTATTACGGTCGTATTTTCACGGCGCACTTCTGAAAAGTAGTCGCTCGATTTTGCTTCTGTGAGCACCCATATCGTGAAGATCAGAAACGGCAAGAGGGAGGCGGCGAGTAGCGCCATTGATACTCGCGACGTGATGATCGTGCCGGTGAGGGAGGGTATCGAGAGCACCAGTGCGACCGAGAACTTGAGCAAATACTCGACTGCGCCGTTTGGAATGTCAGAATCGCTTGCATACTCGACGAACTCGACAAAGATTCCTGGGAGAAACGCACAGTTGACAATTCCCGAGATCCACATCCAGTAGCCGACTTGAAATCCCCAGAACGGTCCGAACGCGTGCATGGTCCAGACCGTAAAGCCGCCATCTTGAGGAAACGCCGCGCACAGTTCCGCAACGATGTAGCCGTACGGCGCCGTCATGATGAGAGGATACACACCGATCGCAATCAAGCCGATGAGGGGTCCGCCGGCGTAGATGATCGTTTCGGAGCCTATCGGCCCGCCGCAGCCTAGGAGATAGATGATCGAGAGCACGCCAAGCGGGCCGAGGACGCGACTCGTGTACCAGTTGCGCTTCTCCGTGGACGTGGTGCGCGATCGCGACCGCGGCGACTCGAGCATCATATCCGTGAGTTCGAAACTGCCCCTGTGAGAGACACGTGGACGTCACGCAACAGGAACACGGATCGTCAACTCATAGCGTAGCGTCAACTGATTGTGCCGGGGACGTCACGTCACGTACATGACAGCGAGCGAGTGCTTGGCCTCGACGTCGAACCGCACGTCGCGTCTCGACATGCGCGCGACGGGGGTAATGCGATTGTGAGCCCCCGTTGCTTTCGCAGAAGAAGAAGAGGCGAGCGATTAGATTACTCGAGACCCGTGCCGATTACTGTACTCTTCAGTGTACAGCCTATCCTCAGCTGTTTGCAACCATTCTCTTTCCATAACCTTATAAAATAGATCTAGTCAGATAAATTGGTGCATTATACTATTTAGTCAACTTGGAGCTTTGAGACTAAGGTAGGTCTCTGCGGTTCAAATACCCTTGCATTACCGATCGGCACCACTATGGCAAAAAAGGGAGGATCGGTTGTATCCTGCCGATCCGAGTTGACACTCTTCGACTGGATCGGCTATTCGCTCAGCCAGTGTTTCGTTGAGCAGCAGGTGCCAACTCCTCCCTTTCTTTCTCGTTTCTCTTTCCAGAGACCAGGCGCGTGTTGAGAAAAGCGGCCGTCATACATACCGTCCCGGATTCTCAGGACTAAACTTAGCAGCGCACGTCCAATGAAACCTGTTCTAGGCGCCGCTGTGCAACTGGCTCACGTTATGGCTGTAAATAAAAATTCGCAAACCATGATTCAGTAAAGTACTGGTTTCTGTAGAAAAAGCAGCATTACGAAGTTGAGAAATATTCATTTTCAATCGCGGCGCCTAGGACAGATGCTACTGTACTTCAAATACACAACGATAGCTTTAGTACAGTTGAACGCTTCACCATTGAAGCACTCTCGCCGTGCCGTCACAAACGAGGTTCAGTACTCGCCAAAGTGTAAGTAAAGTTCGTACTTTGGCCAGAAGATGAATGGTTGATAGTGATGGCCATAGTGGAGAATGGAGGCTCTCCGTCAGAGGGCCCTCAGCACATGTGTGCTGTATGCAGCTCTAAAAGTAAAGAGTGCGCCGGGGGCTGACTAGCCGAGCGGCGCCCGCGGAGCGGGCGCTATGTTTATGTTAGGCCACATCATGTGTTTGTAGAAACAGAAGTGCCCGCACTGTATATTTCGTACATGCGATCCTACACCAACTGTTAAAAAGAAAAACGTGTATTTGATCATGAATTATATGCAAGCAGGCGACCACGAAGTTCGGTAGTAGAAAATCTACATGTACACTATGTAAAAATCAATTCTTGAAAATCTGCCTGTACACTATGTTCTTGGTGTGCACAACGTCGTCTTCGGTAAT
>JAADVP010000921.1:0-13074 GCA_023335675.1 Globisporangium solare
CCCCCCCCCCCCCCCCCCCCCCCCCCCCCCCCCCCCCCCCCCCCCCCCCCCCCCCCCCCCCCCCCCCCCCCCCCCCTTCTTACGCGCGACTCGTGCTCGCCGCGTTCATACCGAGTCCACTCCCGTCGTTCATCATGGGACCCCCGTGCTGAGACCCGTTGTAGCTGCTCGACGAGTACCCCATGTGCTGCTGCTGCGAGCGCATGGCGGCAGTGCCATGGTGCGATGGAAGCTGCTGCGCGTGCAGTTGAGGGTGCGTAATAGAGTACCCGTTGCTCGCGTGCATGTGATGGTGGTGCCCGTACCCCAAAGCCGGCGGTGGCAAGTGGCTCAGCTGCAAGTGGTTGCCGTTCGTGTCGTACACACCGTCGCTGGTTGGCGACAAGCCCATGTCCAGACTGATGTCCATGTTCGGGAAGCGCTTCAAGATGCGCGCCGTGATGCGGCGCCCACCCGAAGTGTTCTTCATCATCGCCAGATGCGGACGAATCGACTTGACCAACTGCAAGCACTGCTCTTCCGAGCACACGCACAGTGCGCGTTGCACCACGTAGTTGGCAAACTGGTCCTGGAGCATCTTGTTCATCTTGGGGCAATTGATCAGCTCCTTGATGTAGTTCTGACGCACACGCTCGGGCGCCTTCTCCAGACACTTTTCAATCACATTCGAGCTAAACTTCTGGATTGAGAGCTCGAAAATGTTGCCGAGCGGCTTCACAATCACGCCATACGCTTCTTCCGCCGTGCACGAATCCAGCACGTACTGGACCACGTAGTTGCCGTACGGGTCTTGCATCAGCTTCATGGCCTGCTTCTCCACTTGCGCAATCACTTCCGCCTTCTGCTGCTTGTTTGCAGCATCCAAACAGCGTTGCAACACACAGCAACCGTGACGGTGCGTGCCCACCGTCGTGCACTCCTTGCACACCGCGTCAAACACAAACTGATTGTACTCGGGCTTCATGAATTGCAGGGCACGTTGAATGACATGGTTGCCATTCGAGTCGATACACAAACGGACCGCGTCGTCCTTGAGCGCTTCGACAATGATATCCGGGAGGTTCACAGTTCGGCGCACGCCATTTGGTCGCCGCTCGCCAGCATCGTCGTCCAGGTCGTCGTACGCGCCATCTTCGATGACTTCGGCCGACGTCGCACACACCTCGACCACCTTCTGCACCGATCGCGTTCCGTGGAGGTTCAGCGCAGCTGCGACCAAATTCGAGCTCACACGGCGAATGATCGCCAAACGCTTCTTCTCGCTCACGCGCTCCAACAATTTCTGGAACAGGTAGTTGCCAAACGGATCGACCATCATCTCCGCCAAATGGTCCAGAGATTCCTGGTAAATCACTTCACACAAATCCTTACGATCTTCGTAATCGAGCTGTTCCTGGAGCAGACGGCACCCGTTTTGATCTTTCGACATCGCAAACACGCGTCCTTGAATGTCTTCGACACTCAGCGCCGCACTCAGACCAGAGGAATCGCTCGGCGCCAGCAAACCAGAACCACTGATGCCGCCGAGACCAGAGCTTTGCGCCGAACCAACGCCCAGCGAGCCGACCACATTCAGGCTTCCAGTGTTCAGACTGCTCACGTTGCCCAAATCGGCTTGTCGGTATCCGTTTCGACGACCAAACGAGTGCAAGTGATCGTCGCCGCCTTGCATCGACTGATGGTGGGGGAGGCCACGAGCCGCTTGTGGAGATAGCTGCAACGGTTGTTGGTACACACCAACGTTCACTCCACCAGCACTCAGACCATTGTTGCTCATCTGGGGTCCTCCCATGTGCTGGGGCATGTGATGCTGGTTCGGCACCGCTTGGTGAGCAAACTTGCACTTACCGCCCATTCGGCAGTGGCCTTGCAGGAAAAACTTGCACTGCTTCATTATCCCCATCGAGCTGCCCCCACCGAGGCCCATGCCGAGCTGCATGTTCTTGCGAGGCGAGTGAGGAGGCGAAGTCTCCGGCAAAGGCGGCGTCATGCGCGAATACACGTGGCTGTTGCCCATGCTGTGTCGACTGCTTCCACCGCGATTGCCGTGGCCACCTCGCATGCTGCCGACAGAAGCTCCGGACGGGTAGTGCATCTGCTGCTGCTGCATTTGGTTGTTCATGTACATTCCGTTGCTTACATTGTTGTACGTTGGCCCCGAAGACTGCATCGCGATGTTGGGGTTCCAATGACCGCTCGGCTGCGCCACCTGGTTGCGGTTGTTGCTCGCGTACCCGCCACCATACGCGCTTTGGTTGTTGCTACGATACATGCCGTGGTCCTGACGCTGGCTGTGATACTGCTGTTCTCTGCTCATGCTGCCATATTGCGATTGCTGGCCGCCATAGTAATCTTGACTCGAGTGATCCTGGTAATACGAAGATGGTTCACGCTGCCCGCCGTCCTGACTTCCGTGCCACGAATCCTCCGAGCCCATGCGAGGACTCAGCTGATAGTTCGTGTAGCTGCTCGTGCTGCTAGAGCGCGACATGACTGGCTGCTGCAAGTCGGCGGCTCCATACCGTTCCTGATGCTGCGGAGGTCGCAGTCCCAGGTTCGCGCGTCCATACTTCTTGGGCGACTCCGGCACGGGGTTCAGCGTGAAGTGGCCCGACGCAAATGCGCTGCTGGACGCGCCAGCACCTCGCTCATTTGCCTGCAGACTCATCTTGTGGTCGTCCAGGCTCAGTTTCAGGAAATCGCCACCGAGCGATTGGCTTGGTGACTGCGACAAAAACATCTCGATACTGTTCTTGCGATGGTTTGGCATCCCGCTTTGGCGATGGCTCGACTTCGTGTCCACAATGTTGCTCGTGTACCGACGCTGCGCTTGGAAACCTTGCGACACAGCGCTCGGTCCCGACTGCTGGTTGTGGCTCACCTGGTTCGTTGGCGAGATCGTGTGGGCAGGCAAAATGTCATTGTTGCCCGTAGGCGACGACATTTCTTCGGGAAATTCACCAGACGCAAGCCCGTCGTCGTATTTCCTAAAAAGCAGCCACAGTAAAACAAGTCACAAGTGAGCATACACGCCTACAGAAAAAAGGAAAATCAAAAAGCACGAGCAAGATTTCCATTCCCACACGTACATGTTCGAGAAGAACGTGTGCGAGTTGCCGAACGGAAAAAAGTTGGACGACTCGAAATTGAGATTCGGAGGTGCCGAGCCGGGACGGTGCAGCTGCTCGTCTTCTTCGTACACCGTCGAGTTCATGGACGACGCCGAGTCCACCGTGCGCAGCAGGCGCTGGTCCTCGTTGTTGCGGGGCGACAGCGCCGACTTGGACGTGCTCGAGGACGACGACACGCTCGAGGACGACGACGACGGCGTGGGCATGGCGGCGCTGCTGTTTACGAGCTTGCCGCTGGCACCGACCGCATGGTGGTGGTGGGACGCCAACTCCATATTGCTAGCGAAAAACGGGTTCCGCGTGTCTCGTCCAATCTTGGCACGACGTGTTTAAGCTACAAGCGCGTCAATAAGATCGCTTCTCCTTCGTACAGCCCGTCAAACTAGAGAACCACACAACACCCACATAGCACACAAGCCGTTCGTTAGGTCAGCATGTCCAAACAACGGGGAGGAGGGACGGGCGGTAGGCAGGCAGGCACCCGGAGGACGGCAAGTAAGTATCCGGCGGTTGGATGAGGTGGCGCGCGCGACTCGAGGGGATCGAGCCAAATCGGCATCTGAGGCGCTTCTTCCGCTCGACCCCCCTCCATGCAGAGCAAGCGGCGACAAGGAACGCTCCCCATCACGCCGTCCAAACGGAGCCGTTCCTTCCCCCCCCCATCAGGTCCCTCCACCGATTAATCGTACACACAGCCACATACCTGCCGTGATTGATGGATGGGAATGCCAACCAACACGAATTCCAGGAAAACCACTCGCTCGTCGTTCTCCGCTTTCGCGCCGCAATGGGTTCGCTTTTGCTGTTGTTAGTTAGAAGTTCTTCCGAAGCGCGCGGCAGGAGCGCGAAGAGACGACGACGACGACAGCGACAGCGGACACTCGTGCGCGTAGAGTTCGCGCCCGTAGGAGACCGTGAGCAGAAGAGAAGCGAGTCGCCAGCCACCGAAACGAGCGCTTCTGCGTGCTGCTGCTTGCTTCCCCACACCAAATCGACAGGTCGGGCGGTAGGTACGCGCACTTTTCAAGCGAGTGGCGCGGCGGGAGTGGCGGAGGAGGGAGTGAGCGGGAGGGGGAGCGAGAGAGAAGGGGAGGGGCGAGCGGACGTTCGGGCGGAGCGGTGGTGGACGCGAGTGGACGGGCAGCGGGTATAGAAGTATACGAAGATGGTATACATGGCCGCTGGACCATCATTCAGACTGCGCGCGAGAATTATCTTGAACCTGATTCTCGTGGTGATCAAGGGGTGTGCGCATTTGTGGACCCTTCATTATAAGAAGAAGGACTCGAATAGTGGCCTCTACGATCGACACTGCGACGTCACGGCCGCATCTCCACATAACGTTGGCTTCTTCCCTGCTGGACCGCATGGCCTCCGCCCAACGCACGGCACTGCACTTGCAGCAGCAGCACCGGACGGTGTGTGCAACCATTACGAATCAGCTGCACATGACTTATTCATTACTCGCACGCATTGCCAGTCGCTCGTATCCGGATGATTATGTGCACGTGTATACTAGTAGACCCCACTACCGTACCTTGTCGACTAGGTACTTCTCCTCCGATTCCGATTGATGCCAAAAAAAAAAAAGCACAAGCAGCTACTGTAGCTCCATGGGCATTGGGCCGCTCTTCGTGGGCGTAGGCTACGTCCTGCTCGTGGCCCCTCGGCTGCGTGCACTTTGCGCTCTTCCTGCCGCTGCACACAGCGTCGTCCTCGACGTGGCCGAGCGCCCACTATGGCGTGAGCGTGTTCCTCATGGCGCAGCTGCTGCTGCAGTACTCGCTTGCTGTGTGGTCCAATCCAGGCTACGTCACCTCCGCCGGTGATGCAGCACACAATGGCGCCACCTGCAAGAAGTGCGCGCACACAAAGCCCGAGCGGGCGCACCACTGTCCGTGGATCAACAATTGCGTCGGCTTGTACAGCTACCGTGAGTTCGTATTCCCCCATGCGCGCTTGCTTTCATTTCGCTGAGCGTCTGCTCTGTGCATGTTTCTGTAGGATCCTTCTGGCTGCTGCTCATGTACCTGTGGGTCAGCTGCATGTACGCGTCGAGCATCTCGTGGGAGCCATTTCGGCACGTGCTGCATGCGCAAAGGCTCAAGTACTACAACCGTAATAACGACAGCAATGCGCCGGCTCAGGACCTTGCGCAGCGACTGCAAAACGTGCTGACCTTGTTCTTGTTCTTGGTCACGAGTGCGCTGGGCGTCGTGCTCTTCGCGTACTGGACGTGGCATCTCTACCTCGTGCTCTTGCAGCAGACGACAATCGAGTTTGCGATCCGCCGCTCGCGTTCCAAAGAGAGACGACGCGACGCAGCACGTGGAGCGCCGCAGTTGTTTGCGCGTCGACAGTCTGTGCTGCGAAGCTTTCAGCGCATGCTCGGGAGACACGACACGTGGTGGTTCATCGCGCTCGTCCTACCGCTGCCATGGAGAGGTTTTGCGGGTGCGCGAGAAACTGGTGCTTGGGACGCGTCGAAATCTGTGTAAAATGGTCGGAAGGTTTGACTGCGACGGCTATGAGGAAGAATTTTGCGGGGCTCATCAAGAAGCTTCCGCAAATGCTCGAGAAAGACAGCGTGAGACAGTCAAGTCCTCTCTACCCAGTGAAAGAAGAGGAGACAAAGCAGTCGAAGAAGAGGAGACAAAGCAGTCGAAGAAAAGCGACAGCACTGCGGCTGTGATGAGACGCACAAGAAGATATCGGAGACCATGATGACGAACCAAATGCGAAGAGTGCCGACTCGCTCACTCATTGGAGCGCGCATGCGTACACACGAGCGACACATCCGCTTGGCGAGAACTTTGCCCAATGGCGCGGAAGGAATGCCTCTCGCGCGTGCAGCGTGGCATGCGTCCCTGGCGCGCTCACTTGCGGATCACCCATCCTCTTCCGCTCGCTCCATCGACTCCTCCAGATTTGTCGCGCAGGCAGATGCGCCGCCGCGATGTTGAACTTGGAATGGCAGAGATTACGGGGAGCTCCGATGCGCAGCATGGAGCCAATGACATCTGTCGTCTTCTTCAGGCTGGAGAATGATATGCGCAACAGCTTGAGAAGTGATCCATCGGCGAGCGAATGTGTATCCAAACATCCTGTGCTGGAAGGGTGCATTGCTCGCCCTCGGATACAGCTCAGACCGACCATCCCAATAATTGTAGCAGGACAATAATGTTCCACAGGTGGACAATTGGACAATGTTTCGCTAGTGTTCGATTGTGTGATGTTAATTTACTGGCAGCTAGTTTCGTATTAGTTGTCAAAGGTTACTCGAAATGCTGTGCTCGGCTGCGACAACACACCAAATAATGCCCCTTGGCTCACAACGATGTGCAAGAGTCACTCGAGCGGGGGAGTGGATAGGCTACTATGCAAATCGATTGCGTCCCACGCGTGGCCGATCTTTTCTGGTTCACTGGCAATGACGATCGATCCAGCTGCTTTGGATACCTGCGGCGCTCGCTGTGTTTGGCGCAAGCGCACACTCGGCAACTGGCATCCGACTTCGATTTGGATAAAGTATGCGCCCACCGCGACATCGAGAGGTGGACAATGCATAGATAGCGCAATAAGCAGCACCCGCGAACCCAATGTAGCGAACCGCATGTCGCCCAAACTAACTGAGCCGAAGAGTCAGCATTGCGCTCTATAGAGCGCGCGCGTATGCGACATGCGTGCGCGGCCTCTCTCCCCAATTAGCCGCATTCGCAGGCGCCCAAAACGAGACATTCGGTTGTGCATGCAGTGTGTGTGCATTAGAGAGCGCGGCGCATCCTTGGCTTTGAGCCATGGGGTGCTGCTGCTGCCGACGCCGCATTCGGCGGCTTCACGCGCGGGGCGCGAGAGCGGTAGCAGCAGCAGAAAATCGAACAAGAACACGCGGTGGCCTGTTCCACGAACCCGCACGCTGCGGGTCTCTGTCCCAAGATCCACTCGCTGTTCGTGTGGCTCGCGCCGTTCTTCAAGCGCCGTGTACGGTAGGACGCGGAAGGAGCCGCCACATAACACGCGAGCACACCGCGCCATTCGGGAGCTCGCCGTGAATATGGCGGAGGAGACGACGGCGCCCGCGGTGCCCAAGAAGTCGACGGAGCGGCGGCTGCGCAAGATGAGCCAGGACTACCCGCCCACAACGTTCTCGTTCCACGTGCAGGCGCGCGTGCTGTGCGTGGGCATGGCCGTCGTGTACCGCGTCGCGATCACGATGACGACGCGCACGACGTGCGTGCTCGCGCCGCAGACCACGGCCGCGCAGAGCGCGGGCGCATCGTGCCAGTCGTGGGTCATCGCCATGAGCCAGGCCAAGTTCCGCACGTTCTTTTCGCAGGTGCGCGCGATCTTGGAGCAGCCGGCAGTGAACCAGTACCGCGAGCGAGACGACAGCGAGTGGAAGCCCCTTGAGCGCTTCCTGCACACGCTCACGGACGTGCTCGACCAGTACGAGCACCTGCAGTCGCGCGCGTTCGCGATCAACGCGAATGCTGACGCCATGAACGAGGGCAAAGTCGCGCTCGAGGGCTTCCTGACCGATTGCTGGAGCGCGCTAGAGATCATCATCCCGTCGCTCGCCGTGGAGCCGCACTTCCCGGCCTCGCTGGGCCGCGAGATCCTGTGCATCTACGTACTCCTGCGCGACTTCCTCGCGTTCCCCGAGTGCATCTTGGAGGGCAACTGGATCTACGCGAATGCGATCCTGAGCCTCGAAGATGTCGAAGAGCTGCTGCCGACGCTCTCAGAGCACGCGTGCAGCATTTGCCTCGAGCGCCTGACGTGCTCGGACACGCGCGACCTGGATCCAGCGTCGGCCAGCAGCGAGTCCGAGGCTCCCGCCGAGAGCACGTTCTCCGTCAAGTTGCCGTGCACGCACTTGTTCCACGAGAACTGCATCATGGCGTGGCTGCGTCATAACCCGACGTGCCCCGAGTGCCGCGCTGTCGTCGGCGCCAAGTGAACCAGCAAACAGCACGAGTGCGCATTCTTTTTTTCCAGCCAGACAAGCCGACCCATTCCCCTCCATATAGACGCCATAAATTATCTCAATGCACCATCCTCTGTATCCACTGTGTTCTCCCAAAGCACCAGGCACATTGAGAGTCTCACATAGTAGAGTCAACGAAGCGAGCTCCAATTTGCACATTAGCCGCCGAATCCTGCTTGGATTCGCGCTGCAACTCTCCAAACCAGCAATTGCTGGGGTGATGCTGTGGAGCCGACGACGATATCGGAGCATCGAAGGTCGCCGCGGACGGCTTTCAGCGTGTTTGCTGGTTGGATTCATGCGAACAGCACATTTAGCAGCCGTGCTCTATACTCATGCGCGAAGAGGAGCACGGGCCCAATGCGGCATACACCACAAAAGCGTCTGCAGCCACACTGAAAACCGCCAAACCCCGCATCGGCGCACACGATATGAGCCTGCTTGGAAATGATGAGCTCTTCCAATTTGGACGCTATTTCTCGGCATCTCGACATCGCGCACGGCTTGCGCTCGTCGTTGCTTTTGCAGCTCATAGACTAATAAGAGCAACTGCACGGCACTCGTCGGTGCTGCTGCGAGGTCCTCCCATTTAGACTCGAGTGCATATAATTCATCAGCAAAACCTCAAGGTAGCGCTTGGAATGGTGCTGCAATCGGCACCACTTGGGTATAGTCATGTGCTCACATCCATGAGTCAACAGGCGCGCACTTCTATCGCGATATGGGGTCTAAATGTGCAATTTCTTCCCAACATCCTCCCATGGCATGGGAGCGAGGTATACGTCTGCTGTGTATAGTGGGTTTTACCCACTTCAGCGCACAGCAGCGTTCAGTTCAGTGCAGCAGCCACGTAACGGAGCGCAACGCGACTTCTGAACCGTTCGCCTCCGCCTTCAGTTTGTCTTTGGTGGTGGGTGCAAGACGCGCTTATGCACATCAACGAGGACGTCCATCGCCGTAAAGAGACTAAAAAATGAAGCCATGGATGCAAACGGGGGCCACATAACGTTTTCGTTTTCGTTTTCTTATTGACAACGACGGCTTTGGTGTCCGCTGCGAGTCAGTCGGTCAACGCAGAGAGCATTCGTGTGCACATTCAGTTCTGTATCCAGATATGCACACAAGTGCACGCTCGAGCGACCAACAACCGAGCGGACGTCCGTTTGAACACAATAAATAAGAGCGCTATGTATATATCGTGCGGTGTCGGCTGCTGTCTTCGCTCTAAATGATGGGATCGTGTGCACTACAAATCGTTGAGCCGGTCTCTTTTTTTTACAGTGTAGCAGGGTGATAAGTTCAGTCAGAGAGCAAGCGAGGCTCTCCATTTCATATAATCTGGTTATACCGAGCGGTCATGCCAAAGCATCGGAATAATGCCGACGCGTGGGTGACGTCTCCACGCCGCTCGTTTTCAACAGGTCATTTCTGCAGAAATGCTCGCTGAGAAGCGTCGATGGATTTCCCAAACAGAAGCAAGCGATGGGCGAAGTGGGTTCAGGGACCCGGGATTCTAATTCTAGCTTTTTTAACATATCTCTCACGCGCACAGTGGACCAGAATGCATATACTTGTACGCGCGGCTCCGAGCCAGTCCGTGCCAGGCATCAAAAAGAAAACAGAACGCATTTTCCACAAAGCCATGCTCACCAGGACCGCAGGCACACAAAACGCAACTTCCGTACGCACACATACAGTAAGCATATGAAGCACCTGCGGCCCGTATCCGGATATGCATTCTGCCTCTTTCCATCTAGATCTGGGAGGTGACGCTCGCGTTTCCAAAATTTCGCTTCGCCCTGCGTCCGCTGCGCCGTCCGCTCGGTCCGCTCTTTCTTCCGCCCTCTGTGCTCACACATACAAACTCCAAGTCACGTGCCGTCCCGCCGCGTCCACCAGCGCGCGCACGCCCATAATAAAAATAAAAAATATAAATAAAATAGCTCTTCGTGGAGCGTTCTCACAGCGTCGCAGATCGTAAACTACACCCGTCAGCGCAGCAGCTCGCGCTTCCGATCGATCGCTTGCTGCGCGCGCGC
Source organism: Globisporangium solare (assembly GCA_023335675.1). Classification (NCBI taxonomy): domain Eukaryota; phylum Oomycota; class Peronosporomycetes; order Pythiales; family Pythiaceae; genus Globisporangium; species Globisporangium solare. The sequence goes on from JAADVP010000921.1 coordinate 10,158, forward strand.
GGCTATTGCTCGTCTCTGCGTGCGTCGAGAGGAGCGCTCTCGTGTATCCGTCGGCCACTGCTGTCGCCCTGTCTGTCCGCCATGAGCAGCGCCAGCAGCAGCAGCAGCAGCGGCGGCAATGCGCTCGCGTTCCCGCTGTACCAGGGTTTCTTCCCGCAGCTCGTGCTCGGCGTGGACGAGCTCGTGGCATACCGGCGCCTGGGCAAGGAGCGCGTGAGCCAGCTCGTGCGCATCATCGAGGACGCCGACTGCGTGTACAACTGGGTGGACGTCAAGACGAGCGGTGCGCGCGGCGGCGGCGTGGCGTGCCAACGAGCGCAGTGCGTCGACATCCGCCCCGCGACCAAGGCGCCCCACGCGTCCACGTTCGTCAAATCGACCGTGCACATCGTCGACGTGCAGCCTGAGGAGCTGCTCACGGCGCTTGCGCGCGCCAAGACCAAGGACTTCCGCAAGGCCATGGCGCACTTGCACGGCGAGAGCTTCGTGGACGCGCAGACGCTGCTGACGTTCCCGACGTCCGCGACGTCGACGAAGCCTGCGTACTCGTATCGAGCGATCAAATGGTACGCGCTCAAGGAGAAGCGTCGCAGCGGCGATGCGTCGTCGAAGAAGAAGAAAACGCTCGACTTCTGCGTCTTGGAGTACGCTGGCCGCAAGAAAGCGCACCCGGGATCCGACGTGCTCGGCTTCATTGTGCAGGAGTCGCTGCCAGCGGAGCGCGAAGTGCCGCATCTGGACGCGTATGGCATCCTGCGCGGCCACGTGACGCGCACGGGCGTCATCATCTCGCGCACGCACCAGTCGAATATCATCAAAGTGACGTCGATTTGCCAGATCGACGGCGCGCTCAGCGGCACGATCCGCACCGCGATGGAGGACATGATGCTTGAAAGCGTCGCGGCGATCCACCGCGTGAAAGGGCTGCTTGAGCGCCAGCGAATGGGCAAGTTGCAGTACCTCGAGGAGTGGGAGTGGGTCGCGAACTCGGAGCGCAAGGCGTGCGCCGTGTGTCTGCGAGGCTTCTACTTCCACCGCAAGCACCACTGCCAGACGTGCGGCGAGGTCGTGTGCTCGAGCTGCGCGCCGCTGCGCGAACTCGACGAGCCGTTGTTCGATACGACGAAGATCCGCGTGTGCACCGTGTGCCTCGCGAGCGCCGGCAGCCAGGCTGCTGCGAGCACCGAGCGCACGTCGTCGAATGGCGGCACGAATACGTACATCCAAGAGCTCCAGCGACCGAGTCACCACCATTATAATGCTGTGAGACCGTCGCGGTCGTCGGACGAGTCGTCTCGGATGCCGCGGCATCGTACGAGCGACCTGAGCGACGAGCAGCAGCACGCCGCGGGCCGCCGGAGCGACCTCTTTGATCCGCGGCGCGCGAGCCACGCGGCGTCGTCGTCAGCTAGCGGCAAGAAGACGCAGACACTGAGCAAGCTCGCGTACCACATCCAGCAGATCCGCGAGACCATCAACGTCGCGCTCTCGGAGGTCGACCAGTCTGCGAACAGCAACCAGTCGTTTGACGACGTGTACGATCGGATCCTGCAGATCCGCGAGACGCTGGACATCTCGGGCTCGGAGTTTGACGCCGTGCTGGCGTCGATCGCGAGCGGCGGCGGCGCAAGCGCAGAGCGAGGCGGTGGCAGCGGATCGCGCCGCTCGGACGCCGACGACTCGGACTACCACTACTCGAGCAGCATGGACCGCGAGAGTCTGTACTCGTCCGAGCGCTCGTCGTTCTCGCAGTCTTCTCTCGGGAACAGCAGCAGCATGCTGGGCAGCGACGCGCTGCTGCTCGATGCGGAGCCAGCGGAGGACGACCGCCACCACGCGTCCTCGTTGACGTCGTCGTCGCTTCTTCGCCACGGCCGCTCGCCGGTGCACAAGGACTCGCGGTTCTCGGACCAGACCGTCGCGTCGAGCGCGTCGAAGCAGAGCTCCGAGTTGAAGCGCCGCCAGCCGTTTGTGGGCAAGTCCGAGTTCGCGCCCGTCGTGTCGGTGAACCAGACGCGCGGCATCCACCGCCTCGCGCAGAAGATCGAGAAGCTGCAGCAGCGCTTGGAAGACTCGCACCGCGCGGCGGCGTCGGCCGTGGACGTGAGCGATCTCGAGTCGGAGCCGGAGCCGGATGCGCGCTCCGAGTCGTCGACGTCGACGCAGCCGCGCCGGCGAGTGTCAGGACGGCCCCCGCTGTCGGAGAACTCGCGGATCACGGCCGAGATGGTCGAGGCGCTTCGCGGCGTCATGGCGTCGAGCGAGCTCACGAAGCCTCCGCCCGCGTGGCGCAAGTCGGTCTCGTCGAGCGGCCACCGCGCACGCCCGAACGACGCGGCATCGATCGCGTCACGCCACTCGGGCAGCGGCAGCACGACGATGTTTGTGTACGACCAAGACAGTGTGACGCTCCAGCGCGTGAGCGTCGAGCAGCCGCGAGACACCGACGATGACGATGATGTAGTGTCGCTGTCGTCGTCCGAGGACCCGTTCTCTCTGCGCGGCAGAGACAGCTCGGCGTATCGCTACGCGTCGTCGTCGGAGCTGAGCGTCGAGGACGACGTGGCGTCGCTGCCGTCGTCGGATTACTACGCGCTCAAGAAGCCGAGCGCGTACCCCTCGGACGAGAGCGACGACGACCTGCGCGGGCTGCTCGAGGACCTGCGCAAGCTGCCGGCGCGCATGCGCACGTCCAGCGGCCAGTCGAGCGGCGCGCCGTCACAGGAGAACTATGACGTGTGAGCCGGCAGAGAGCGCGCGCAATGCGCCGAGCGAAGGCGTATACACAATGAGGGCGGCGCTGGTTGTTGTTATTTTGTTTTTGTATCTTTTTTTTTTAGCGGGGAGAACAGGTTGAAGTTTTGCTTTGGAGAAATACTAATTTTTTGTAGTTTTAAAACAGGCGCAGGGGGGGGGG
>JAADVP010000922.1:0-13070 GCA_023335675.1 Globisporangium solare
AACTATAGGTCACAAGCACAGACACAGCTCTCATGTGCAATGTCTAGCAGTTGCAATCATGACGTCAAGTTCAACAATGCCACTTTCTTTGCGCAGGCACTGACCCTTTCTGCTGTTGGCATGTCAAATACATTTCTCAATGACCAATTGCATTTCATTTGTTCTTGAACAAACCTCACCCCGCGTCTGTTTCCCTATCTTAGTGCGCAATTACTCGTTATCGCGGTTTAGCAACCCTATTGCGTTAGAACATAGCATTGATATTAATTCTCTGTCATTGGGTAATATTCCACTATTTTTGCATAATATGAACCAATTGGTGTTTTCATATGCTCTTTCTCGTTGTGACCCAGTTCTTTCGGTTAAATTTTGATACTGTGTTTGGGCTCTAATGTACCAGTGCAAGCGACACATGTGTCCAAAACACTACTGTATACTGTTCTATTAGTGCGCCCTGAGCTTCGAATAAAAGACTCCCATCCTTCCACATCGATGCCTGTGGAAATGCTGCTTGCTCTATTTGATCGTTTCTGCTGAACCCTGTTCTTTATTGCTGTATATTGGCGCTCTCACTTGCGAGCTTTCTTGCCGCTTTTGAGCCGCGTCTTGACAGCGCGTAGGTGTGCCTGGATCACGCGCACTTGCTCGTCGTCGACAGGCTGGCGCTTGGTTTCCAGGGCGAGCGCGAACTTAACCTCCTTTTTCAGCTGCTTGCATTGCTCTCTCGAGATCTCGACGCCGCACGCGGACTGCAGCAGCATCTCTGGACTCACGCTCTCGCGAAGCGATCGCATCGTTTTTGCGAAATGACCGACGCAACGCGCGCGCCGGTAGCTGAACCATGGCTCGAAATGCGGTGAGCGAATGAAAGCAGTGTACAGCGATCTCCATTTCATGGATCGGATCTGACGCGGGAGTTTCTGAGGGTTGATGCTCGATAGAAAGCTCTGTGGTGCCCCAAACCGATTCAAGCGTTAGGAAGCAAAGGCTGACGCCAATGCAAGCAATATACTTGCAGACATACCTGAAGATCAAATGGCTTCATAAACTCAGCGACGCTCATGTACAAGTGCGGGCGCACGCCAGTGGACTTCCAAATGCCGAAGTACTGCTCAAACGGCTCGAGAAACCGCTTCGTGAGCTTCCTGAAATGCTGTAGCACAAGCGACGAGAGTACCAGAGTCAGCGTAAACACGCCAGTTTCGCCGCACATGCAACTAGAGAAAGATGTCGCTTCACAAACCTTCCGCAGGATCGCATTGTTGATCGTCACGTACGGATCGTCTTCCAGACTCGCTGTTTGCGTGATGTACACTTCTCGTGGGGACACGAGCTGGCGCAAAACGGTCGCGTCAGGAGTCATGTAGGACGAACAGCGCCGGTACACCTGCAGCCAGCACGATAAAAAAGAAAAAGGGTTACTTTGGTTCACTCTTTTTCCTTGGCACCGACTGATGCAACGCTACGCAATTGACTTACGCGTGCGCGTCCACTTGGTTCGAAAGTGTCCAAATCAACTTTCTTCTTTATCCGAACAGAGATGCACTCGCTGCTGTCGCTGTCGTTCGCTATAGAAAAATAATACACGATGCATTTACATGAGAATAAAAGACCACACGATATTGGACGAAGCGATGCTTTGCGTGCCTGAGCGTGCGTCTTTGGTAGTATCAGAAGGCGATAGAAACGGGAAGATCAAAGCGTTTGGCCATCGACTCAGTGCCTGCGAGGAAAGCAAACTTGTCGGCTCTCTTATCGTGAAGGACGCAAACGAACGCGCGCTCGTACCTTCATGAAAAACGGGTTCGTAGTCCCTATGACCGTCATATCGTTCGGGCGACTCACGCTGCTGTTCTGCCGCCGGGTGATTTCCTGTCGTTTATTGAGTTAGACAAAATGAGTGCATGGCCAGTGGCGTATTCAGGAGCCACGAATCCACGAAACTTACATCGAAATCTGTCTCGTACAACGCATAGTATGGTCGGTAGTCGCCTTGAAACTTCAACGGCGATATCAAGCTACAGCAAGGATTTACAGCAATTTTGACCATTGGTAAGTAGGAGCAAATGGCCAAGACGCTAAATGAAACCAACAAGACTTTCTGGATATCAAAAGCATACCTAGCAAACGCGAGAGTCGCTTGGCTGCACGTTCTTGCGTACGGAGAAAGGATCACGAGGCTTTCGCCAGTTATCGCAAGCTGCCAGAGAAGCCACAGACTGTTTTCGAGGCCCACGAAGCTAGAATACAGTCCGATGCTCTGCAACAGCAAATCGAGTTTAGTCAACAACTCGGGTCAAGAAGTGCAAGCAGTGAAGTTGAATCGGTTACCTCAAACGCTGTAGCTTGCTGTGGCCGCTTGGACAACAGCATGTCGCCGAACGAAGGGGACGGTAACTTCACAGTGTTCCCCATGGCAAAACCACCTTCTTTCACCAACGATGCTGCTTCTTCGTTTGCATCATCGTCGATCTCATGCTCCAACTCGTCTTGGCTCGCGTCTTCGTCACTTGAGCCTGGCACCTCATCAGCTGGGGAGAATGCGTCATTCTCGATGATGAAATGATCCGAAGGAGACAACGGCGGAGATTCGAGGTCAAACGAGGCATCGACGTTCGCATAGTCGACCAGCTGCGGGATAATGCACGTGATGTGGGTTCCCGCCAATGGAAGCACCACAGGCGAGCCAAACGTAGGAGTCGGCCTGAAGCGCAAGCATAGATGCGGTGAGATTTCCGAAACGATCGCATGGCAAACGAGCATGTCCATAAGGTTCGCTTACCATCGGTAGATGCCATCGTAGAGCGCCTGTAGCACCTGCGCGCCAGCAGTGAAGAACAGCGGGCCCGTCACACGAAGCACGCGGTCGTAGAGATCCACGTACGGCTTCTCGCTGACGATCACAAGCGCCTTTTGCAAGTAGCCTCGCGTCCGACTCGCATCGCGCTGCTGGCGGAAGAGCACAAAGCCATACAGGAACGCTGCATCTCTGCAAACTCACACGAAAGTTGCACTCGGTCAGATATGTCTACGGCTACTGCAGAGCGGGCTATCGCACGCACCTGTCGGAGCTCTGTCGGAAGCGCACGGTGAACTGCGTGTCACCTTCGTCCTGGTTGCTGCTGTGCGGCAGCGCGAGGTGTGCTATGCTCTTCTGCGCGCTCTCCGAGAGCCCGCACGTCGGCGGGTACAGCGCGTCGAGCCGCTGGCCCGAGTCGATGTCGAACACGACGGTGGCCAGCGCCAGCAGGCCGTACGCCGACACGGGGCCCGCCATCCGCGCGCGATCGCTTGTCGGCACCGCCATCTTCGTCGCCAGGAGCTACGTTTGTCTCTGACTTTTTTTGGCTTCTTGGACCAGATAGTACTCACTGAGTACTACTCAGCAGCGAACCCATCGACACGCCGTTTGATTGGCTATAATTGAGGCGGTCGTGTGTTTGATTGGCTAGACGAGCATAACAGAATTGGAAGAACCCTTTCTAAATCATATGCGTACCCAGGTGAAGCTGCTGAATTGCGTTGAGTGAAGCTCGGCGGCGATCTATCTGTAAATGCGAAGTGAGTCTGCGTTGAAGCGCTTCCAAGCAGACTCGATAGACTGTGATCAGCACGTAGTGACCGATGGGACTTCAGCGGCTGCTCGAGTCAACCGAAACAAAGTGGCGGCTTGCGACTCTGACATCTTACACTTCAGTCTGCTGATTATCGTATGCTTTTGCTGCGACATATAAAAGAGGTCAGTTCCCGCCATCACTTCTGGTCGTGGCCAAAGGTCGACAGGAATGTCGTCCGCAGTGCTGAGCTACTGCAGATCGCGATATGGATAGAGAGGGAATCAAAGACCAAAAGTCAACGCGCATAATTCAATCAGTTTCCAAGTACTCATTGTGTTATGGTCTCCAGCGTGGTTTTGCCGGTGCTTTTGGTCAAACAGGTGTACGTCTGCAGGTCGTACCACTCAAAAACGATACCAATGACATCAGCAGCTACTTGCATGCAATGCCGAAATGACGTTGCGACTTGATCGCGACTTGCTCGCTCTTAGTTTTGAAGCACGCCGCCATCCGTGATTGGCGAATGGGCAGGTTTGCCCATCGCTGGGACCAAGTCGTTCGTGTACACCGAGTGCTGGTCCACCGACTTGTCGAGCACCTCAAGGTACTTGCAGAAACGGCCGACTTTTTCCCAGTCGCGCGTCTCGTTCAGCAGCGTGCGCGAAAAGTACGGCAGCGTGCGGTCGTAGATGAGGCTGTACGTCTCTGAATAAAGAGCGGAACGAGCAGCGTTCAGCCGAAGTTCGCATCCATGTAGTGTTTGCGAAAGATGACAGTTGGTACGCTAACGTACCGTTGCGGAGGCGAGGGTTGCTGCGGCACATGATCTCCCAGGCCACGTCCGGGTATTCGATGGTGATGTCCATCGCACGGCGCGTCGCACGCAGGAAGCCCGCGACGACGTCCTTGTTCTCGTTGAAGAACTTGTCGCTCGCGACAAACATGACCGAGCAAAAGCAGCAGCAGCCGAGGCCGTCGAGCTCGTCGATGCGCAACATGCCCACTTTCTCGCCCGAGAGCTTTTCCAGCTCGATGCGCTGGAAGTTAGTGAACCCAATGCCAGTGTCGATGTCGCCACGCAGGATCGCGTCCACGACGTTCATGCCGACTCGCACGGTTGTGTAGCTCGACGTGTCAATGCCTGCCTGGCGAGCCATGTCATCGATCATGATCTTGCCGAAATGGCCGATGTATCCGACGCGCTTGCCAACAATATCCTTGAACTCTTTGATGCCGCTGCTCTCCTTGAAGATCAGCCCTACGAACCAGTTTGACGATGTAAGTCATCCTAAATGCCACTGAAACGCACGGTGAGTACGAAAACGAAATACCAACCAGTTGGTGGCTCATCCAAGAGCGTGCCGAATGAAGTTAAGTCGATGCCGCGCTCCTTGGCGGCAAGGATGTGGATCATCGCCTTGAGCCCCATGTTGATCGCGCCCGAACCGACGATCTCGGTCACGTCACTTGGGTTGGTGGTCTCCAAGATCGCGAGATCGATGCCTTCCTCTTCGTAGAAGCCTTTGCTCTTGGCGACAAAAATGGGCGTGTGGTATGGGTTCGCATACCAATTGAGCAAGAACGTCACTTTCTTGAGCGAATTTGCAGGTGCCATTTGGAAAAGGTTATTTGGGTGAGACTTGAGATCGTTTGGACACAGAAGAAAACCACAAATGAGCCTCCCAAGCATGCAATGGACTGCGAAGTTCGAATGCTCGGCTGAAAAGAAGTCTTTGCCTCCGCCTGGGCTCACAGAGGGCAGCAAACCAAGCGGATCAGTTCAAAATCTGCGAGTCTTGATCTACTCATCCAAACAGCGAGGTTGATGGTCGCACGGCTGGGATCGAAAGCAAGAGGCAACTGTCGATCGTTACCTGGAGCGTTCTGCACAGCGAGACTAGACGACACAAAACCGGGTCTAGTTTACCAGGCACCATCGCACTGGACGAGTTGCGAGTCTGGCGCTCGAGTGCACCTTGCTTTGATACCCATCATGTGGGATACGTCCATGGATTGCTTGCTTGGGTTGGGCGGTTTGCAATCAACTCGAGCGAGCAGGTGTCCGATTTCTGCAATGTTGAAGCGGCAGTTTACTCAGTATATGATCGCGATTTAGCGCGTTGATGGTGCGACATGCCTGTAGACCTTGTCCCCTGTATGAGCAACAACATGGAGCGAAAGGCCTCCATGGTGACATCACAGCGGCGCATTCGTCATGCGTGTTGTTCCATTTCGAATGAGAGTACAGCCTCATGCGGTGGGATGCGATGAGTGGACTCACAGCTCTTTTTAGTGATTCACACAGGAGCAAAGAGCGCGCATGCACCATCGGTGCAACTCCATGCGCGCGTACAGTATCCTCTCAAACGTGCGGGATCCCACACGGATTCTTGTCCGTCAGAGTGGAAGCGCAGCTCTCTCTCTCTGCGTCAGCCACGCTGTCGGGTGAGCTGAGCATTGCTGAGAAAGATCGCTTTGCAGCCACTGCTCCAACATTCCGCATCTTCCCTTCAACAATGGAGCCTTCTCCAAAACTAAACTCTATAAAAGGAGCCTGACCCACCAAATGAGGTGATTCACACAAATCAAATATAAAAAACAGTCTTGTATAAATCCAGAAATTACAGCTTTGATACTATTTGGTAAGAGGGCCACTCCATTGGTTAAAATTGGTTGATGGCCATGCCCACGCTACATTCTGGCGAAAAACGAGGATGCTGGGGCTCATGCGAGGCGCGCGTGCGCTCGGGCGACAGCACCAACGCGCATGCTCAACTGCCGCTGCTGCCTCCGGCGAGCGTGTGGCGCGCTCGACGATCAGTGACGCGCGCAAGCTGGAAGACGGCGCGCGCGTCGCTGTGGGCGGCTGGGTCAAGTCCGTGCGCAAGCACAAGTCGGTCAGCTTTGTGAACGTGAACGACGGCTCGTGCCTCGCGGAAATGCAGATCACGCTGCCTACTGCCGATGCTGGCGAAGGCGCTGGTCTGGACGTCAACATCGCCGACATCACGGTCGGGTCGGGTGTGTTTGTGGAAGGCGTGCTGCGCGAAGTCCCCGGCGGCAAGCAGAAGCACATGGAGCTGCACCCCGATACGCTCAACATTCTCGGGAAATGCGACGCGCAGGTGTATCCGCTGCAGAAGAAGTACCACTCGCTCGAGTTTCTGCGCGAAAACCTGCACCTTCGCGCTCGAACGAACACGTTCGGCGCCGTCATGCGCGTGCGCAATGCTCTCAGGTTGGTGACCCACCTTGATCTCCAATGGTGATGCCTTGCTAACATATCATCATCTAAACTCCCATAGCCAAGGATTGCACTCGTACTTCCAAGAAAACGACTTCCTGCAGCTCCACAGTCCAATTTTGACCTCGAACGATTGCGAAGGCGCCGGCGAGCAATTCCGCATCGCAAAGCCCGGTACGCACACTAAACGCCGTTGTCCTGTGCGCATGCTCTGGTGCTGCTTAAGCTGACTCGTCACGTGCGACGTGCGCATAAAATCTGGTTGTAGATGGCAAGAACGAGTTCTTCGGAACCCCGACGTACTTGACCGTCTCGGGCCAACTGCACGCCGAAATGTACGCGTGCGCGCTGAGCAAAGTATACACTTTTGGTCCGACGTTCCGCGCTGAAAACAGCAACACGACGCGCCACTTGGCCGAGTTCTGGATGGTCGAGCCGGAGATGGCGTTTGCGGGCCTGGAAGAGTGCATCGAATCTGCTCAGGGCGCCGTACAGCGCTCCATTAAGCAAGCTTTGCAAGCGTGTCCCGAGGACATCGAGTTTTTCAACAAAAACTACGACAACGCGATCTCGGAGCGCTTGCAAACTCTCTGCGACCGCGAATTTGCGCGCATCACGTACACGGAAGCGGTCGAGATTTTGAAAAAGTGCGGGGCTTCATTCGAAAAGAACCCCAAGTGGGGGATGGATCTGCAGACCGAGCACGAGCGCTACCTCGCCGAAAAGTACGTCGGCGGTCCCGTGTTCGTGACCGACTACCCATCAGACATCAAGGCCTTTTACATGCGCAGAAACGATCGCGATGCTGAGGGACGAGAAACAGTTGCCGGCATGGATCTGCTCGTGCCGAAGATTGGCGAGCTGGTCGGCGGCAGTGTTCGTGAAGAGCGCTTTGAGCTGCTCGAGGCCAAGATGCGCCAGCTCGGCTTGGTGCCCGAGAAGCTCGCGGAGCAGGCAGAGGGGAGTGAGTCTGGCGGAGACCTCGACTGGTACTTGGACTTGCGCCGCTTCGGAACGGTCCCGCATGCCGGCTGGGGCCTTGGCTTCGAGCGCCTCGTGCTCTTCGCGACGGGCATGGACAACATCCGCGACGTGATCCCGCTTCCTCGTTTTCCAGGCCAGTGCCAGCACTAAGTGCTGGTTGCAATAATCTCTCTCTTCGGCTAATAGAACAAAAAAAAGAGCTCCATCGGATACTGAACTTGATGACACTTTTCATTTTATACTTGTATACGTTTTGCTATCCTATGTGTTCATTGTGAGCTGTTGCAGTGCTCCATCCCTCTCCGAAAATCGCCATTTGGGGCGTCTTCACCTCTTTTTTTCTTCATTTCTCTTCTCTCTTTTCATGCCGAAATATATCAAACTATCGAACCACAGAAAAAAATCAACCGATAGACAATCTTGTGACACTTGCCGACCACCAAACAGCGAGCTGGACGCGCTGCTGAGTTTGCTGCTGGTGGCGTCACTGCGGGAACAGCTTCCCCAGCAGCTCGCGATTGATCTCAAACAGCTTGTTCTTGTCCTCCATCAGCACTGCGTTCTCGTGCTGCAGCATCTTGCGCTCGCTCTGGAGTGACTCCACCTCGCGGTGCTTGGCGTCCACGAGGTGCTTCAGCGTGTCGTTCTCATCGACCGCCATCTTCAGCTGCGACTCCAGGCGGTTCGTGTACAAAGTGTGGCTGATCAGGAAGTTGTGCAGCGACGCGAGGTTGTCGCTTTGATCGCCTGCTTGCTTCTCTGGAGACAGCAAGTCGCTAGCATTCTGAGACTGGCCTTGGGCATCCGAGGACGAAGTTCGCGACTTCTTGATACGCAACAAAATGTCCACGGGATCACTGAACGAGTTTGTGAATGCGGGACTGTGGTCTCCGACCCCCACGGGTGTCATTGGGCGACCCGCAGCTATCAAGTCGGGTCGGTGCTCCAACATGTGCTGCTGCGCTGTTGAGGTCGAGCCAGGCCCTCCAGTGTGAGGCGAAGAATACCCGTAGTAGCCCCCAAATGGGTCATTCCCATTGCCACTTGCGTGGAGTTGCTGCCGCCGAATGATTCGGTTGCGGACAATGTCGAGAGTCGGCAGCGCCGTGCTGCTGAACACGTTCACTGTGGTTAGTCGATCCACGTCGTGCATGGACGACACCTCGCACATTGATGTAGCGGTGGGGTCTGTAGGCGATTGCATGCGACTACGGTAGTCCGAGTTTGGCAGATACGCCTTCTTGTCTTGGATCTTTTTCGCCTTCTTGTTGCTCTCGTTTGCCGCGAGCGGCGAAATCACGTTGTTCAGGAGCGCCGAGGCCGGTAAATACTGCGTACCTTGGTCGTGGTTCATCGCGGAAATGTGGCCATGCATTGGTGCGATCGGGATCCCGCTGATCGCTGGCTGGATCGGAACGTTGAGTCCATTCATTTGTTGAGACTGCTGCTGGTTCGTTGGCGTCACGGTTTCCTGATGGCCACCATCATTGGTCGGAAGCTTCCGTTTGCCCGATGGTGACAATGGCAGCAGCTTCTTCGAGCTCGCGGCGTCTAGCTGATTGCAGTAGCCCTCGACTTTGTCGGCCACTGGCGTCCGCCGCGGCGCTTTCTTGCGCTTGATGAGCTGCAGCAGCTCGGGCTGGTTCTGTCGAAAGTACGGGTGGCTGAACGTGCAGATGTCGGTCTTAGACTTGGTCCATTTCCGGAACCCGAAATAATTTAATTGCCGCTGGAAACTATGAAAATTGGTGTGGTTAAAGTACTTGGGCAGGATCTTGTCGGTCACGATGGCAGGGTCCAGGATCTGTAGCGAGAGTCCGTCCTCCGACCACCGAATCACTTTAGGGTTTTCCATCTGCAGGATCTCGAATAGCAGCAGCAGAAACTTGGGCGCCTCCGGCTTGGACCGCTTCCCACTGCTCTCTTTTGGTGTGTTTGGGTTCGCTTGGTGGGACATCGCCATGGCGTGTGCTTGTTGTGCGGCTTCCTCTTTGAGCGTCTTGGCGGCCTCTACTCTAAAGCTGGGCGACGTGCTCGAGTGGCTCGATCTCGCCCTCTCTGGCTTCATGTAATGCCGCAGTCCCGCAGCGAGCGGGGTGTCGTCCTCCGTGTCGCTGTCGTCGTCCTGGCTGAACCTCTCCGCCATCTTGTGGGTCGTCTTGTGGAGTTCATGCAGCTCGTCTCTGGCCGACGCGTGGCGCAAGTGGCTGCGGCCCATCGGCTCCTCGCCGACAGTCTCGTGGGCGACCATTTTTGCTCGACGGGCTGGCCGTTAGTTAGGGAGACGCTCGCGCGTGTGTGTGTGTGCGTGTCTATATCGAACGGAGAAGAACGCGAGTGAGGTGAGTGAGGCACACGTGTCCGTCCGCTCGAATCCGCCAAGTGGACACGACGACCGAAAGAACGAAAAACACAAAGAAAAAAAAAAGAAGAGAAACGCTTACGGAAAACAGCGAGCGGCTCGCGCGCGGCAAATGGCCGATTGCGTCGAGCGCGCGTGCGTATAGAGACGAAGGGGGCTCGCGCCTGATTTTTTCTCTCCAGAGGCAGCGGCAACCAGCAGAAGGGGGGTGCACGCGTCTGGTTCTCTGCTTTTTCTTGGGCGGTTCTTTTTTTTCTTTTTTTGGAGCTGCTTCTTCCCCGCGTTCTATCGAGCGGACCGATCTTTCTCGGCTTTCGTTCGAAAAAGCCGAGATCTTCTTATCCGCCGCCCTCTCGCTCTCCTCCACCACATAACGCGACAAAGGGCAAGAGCCACAACGGTGGAGCGAGTGGATCCACTTGAACCAAAAAAAGGACGGCCGAAGAAGCACACCACCACCAAGAAGCAGACCATACAAACGCCAAGAGTGGATCCGCCTCGTTTGACGCTTTTTTTTTATTTCGAGCGCTGGCAGGTCTACCCCTAGTCGCGCTTGCTCAAGTGGAGACACAACGAATGGAGTGTCTGGTTCAACCAGGCACTCCCCTTTTTCGCAAATGGGTGAGGAATCAGAAAATATTCAGAGTGAACGAATTGCTGCTGTTGACAACACTGAGTGAACAATCAATATATTATTTTGATAATTATTAAAATGTTAAAGCGTGAGTTGAACACTAAACAATAAATTTTGGGCATTGACAAGTAGTTTTGAGTCAAGTGGGCAGAAAACAGGCGAATCTCGAAGGTTTTCAAAAGAGGCAGACAGTCGCAATGTTTTGCTTTACAAAAATGATGGCGTGTATATTTTGCAAATCCATGTTACAGGTATTACCCTCCCTCCTTTTGTGTCGTTCTTGTTGATGACTATCAAAGTTGCGGTAGCCAGCAATTAAACAGTTTCCCCAATGGCGCATGCCTCGTTTTGACGGCCCATCAGCAATTAAAACAAACTTTGAAGAGTGTTTGTCTCTATCATTATAGCGCAGCGAACCAGTTTAAGATTCCAAATGTCGACCTTAAGTGAGAAAGAGTCTTGCTCACAAACCGAGAGAGCCCTGAAAGAGCGGACGACGTGGACGGATAGGCAAGAACGTTGACTAAAACGCGCATATTGTTGAACACTAAGCAACCCAAGTCTCGTCTCGACAGTGAAACCCAAAGTTACGGTATTTGCAACTTCATTTTAGCAAGAGTGCAGTTATTGATCCCGCCACACGCTATACAAAACAAACAAGTGATTTTATACTATGGCAACAACAACGACTTCACTGCTGGTGTTGCAACTGCTAGTTGTGCCAGTGCACACGTCAGACGCTAGCAGATCTTTTGTCATCAAACGCCCACCGACATCGACAGTTTTCCGCTGTCGGGGACTTTTCGGGTGATTTGGAGGCAAGAGGAGCACCTCTGTTTGCGTCTCTTCTCTTACTTGCAGCCACGCTTCTGACCCTGTCGTTTCACCGCGATTCATACCAGCCGAGGTGAACTTGTCGAGCCACCTCACCATCATGTCGATAGACGACGGGTACAGACCTGTGCTCTTGAATCCGTTCACGATGTTTTGCTGTTTGTCCTGAATTTGCTCAACGAACACCTTGCTCACGATTTGGATCGCTGACGCCTCGAAAGCGTCGGTGCCGATGTGGGGTGTACGCGGTAGTTCTGGTGATCTCGCTTGCAGTTCTGTGGTATTTTGTGGTGCGTGTAGTATATACACAAATATTCACAACGATTACCAGTTTGAGATATAGCTGGGTCGCAAAACCAGTAAAGCGCAAAATCTAGACATAAAACACTAGGTCTTAGCGCAATGGAGTTGCTATTGATCAGTTCTCTCGCACTGTGCACCCTTTGAGGCTCTTTCGGATTGGTGTGCCAGGTAGCACCCACCACACACTCTGGGATACCTCACAATTAGCGAGTACATATAAACGGTACATATACACGCAAGAACAGGGACCACGTGTCCTAGTTCGATGGACGAAATCACACTCGGTCAGATATTTATAGACGCTGACTAGCTTGTTGTGACTATTCGTACTTCCCGCCAAGCGTCGCTCACTTGACGGGTCCCGGTGCGGAGATCGGTTTCCTCGATACCAGGATATGGACAGATCCTGTGGGCGTTTCGCCTCTTTCGTTCTTTCTTTTCAATCGATATGGAATCCAGAGGTGTGCACACACGCACAACCAAGGGAAATAGTACAGCCAAATATGGAGCACTGAGTATCTGAACTAGTCAGATCCTCTGGTGGGGTTTGGGAGGGGCTCTTCACCGCCATTCCAGTCACACTCTAGTACAAACGTACTCATGTATATGCATGCACAACACACAAATACAGGCTACACACTGATACCTTCCGCGTTTGTTGTTCTTTTGGTTAGGTTCCCCATTTGGGAACCAGCTGACATTAGAGTGAAACATACCGTGTTTTAATATTTGTGCACTCTTGTCAGCTGCCCCCATTGAACCCTCCACAAAGCGTTTCTCGTCGCGGCGTGTATCGAATTCGTACAGTGCGCGCCAAAAGTAACCGAACAAAATGTTTTTACGCGTAACTTTCTAAACAATGATACTATAAACGAGCAAATTAGAAGGATGAAATCTACGAATTACGAAGACTCGATCCATACAATTTCTATGCTGATCCGAGCTGCCAAGCAAAATTTACCATCGGAACTTCGAAAAATGAGCAATTCAGGGGTGACAAAAGTAGCCGAACACCGATGTTATTTAGATCTGGAAAGCGATTCTCGAAGTTTCGATGCCTTCATGCTTCCAAACACAATTCAATGAGCCTTCCACCATTTTTCTTTTCTCCAGGGGTGGCGTAGATCAATGTCAAAAGGAGGCCGATTGTCG
>JAADVP010000923.1:0-13061 GCA_023335675.1 Globisporangium solare
ACTCATTACGAGATGCATAGTTACTTGCATACCGCGTACTTGCATTATTTGTTCTCTTCAATTGCATAACAATTTGTGAAAGGGTGTTTTAGCCAAAAACTTGTCAAACTTATGGGTATTTTAACAAAGAATTGAAACTTGTGGGTATTTTAGCTAATCATGTCAAACTAATGGGCATTTTAATAAATTACCCTTATAGTATTTACTTGGCGCAACAAATCTTTCTTTTGGGCTCCAACGTTGAAGCCATTCGAACGGATCTCGAGCATGCCAACCAAACCTTCACGAAGGATGACGGACGGATTCACTCAACGACCTGCAACGTCCCCCGCCCCCGCCAAGCGTTAGCGATAGCGCAGAACAAAAGAAAGACGCCAACCTAACGACGTGCACAGGCCTGGGCGAAGGCGAACGGACACACCGCACACAAGAATGTGTATTTCAGATGTTACTGAGTCTGACCTAACTGTAACGAGCAGCTACGTTGTTGTCGAAGTCAAAGAAGTCAAAGCAGTAGGGCGGCAGCGAGCGAGTGAGTCCGTCGCTCATTGTTTGTTCGTTTGTCGATTTGTGTGTGTGTGTGTGTTGTGTCTCTTGCGTCGTGCCAACAGGATCTAGACCGGAGTGGTCGTCATAGGGTCCCACTCGATGTCGAAGTCTCCATCCAGAGCGTCGAGCCGGGCGACCTGCTCGGCGCTGAGCTTCACGTTGACAGCCTCGAGGTTCGTCCGCTGGCGGTCGATACGCGTGGACTTGGGCAACGTGACGAACCCCTTCGCGAGGCTCCATGCGACCAAGACTTGGGCGGGGGCCGCTCTGACCTCCTTCGCGACGGCCTCCAACACTGGCTCCGTAATTTTCGAGGCCCGGGCCAACGGCGAGTACGCCTGCAAGTAGATACCTTGCGCTTGGCAGTACTTGACCAGGTCGGAGTGGCCCACCCACGGGTGCAGCAAGATTTGGTTCACAGCCGGCTTCACCTTCCACGTGCGCGCTAGCTTCTCCAAGTGGCCTTCGTTGAAGTTCGACACGCCAATGTCACGCAGAAGCCCCTCTGCCTGGAGATCCTCCAGCGCGCGCCATCCTTCAGCACGCGTGTCCGCAGGGCCTGGGATGTGCATCAGATACAGGTCAATGTACCCGAGTCCGAGATTCGCGTTGCTCTCCTTTGCGGTCGCGGCAGCCTCTTCGTATCCTCCATTCACTGGGAACCACTTGCTGGTCACAAACACTTGGTCGCGCGGGACGCCCGAGTCCCGGACCGCCTTGCCTACGTCCGCTTCATTCTGGTAGTAGTGCGCCGTGTCGATGTGGCGGTAGCCGAGCTTGAGCGCCGACAAGACGGCGTCGTAGGTCTCGGCGCCAGGCTCGCTTTGGTAGACCCCGAGGCCGACAGCAGGGATCTTGGCGCCGCTCGGGAGTTTCTTGGTAGGCACGCGGATGCTCATCGCTGCTTTTTGCTTTGTGTGAAGTTGCTTGGTGTTGTGGTTGCGAGGACGCGAATTGGGAACTGGGAGCATGCCTGAAATCACTAGAGGTTTCGAGCCACTGGACAACGCACAATAAAATGAAACAAGCTATTAATATGGTTAAGTAAACAGCTTGAGCATTAGGAGTAATCCTCCAACACGAGCCAATCGGCACACAGAGCTACGGGTAATCACTGCGACGGAGTGTAATAGCCGTTTTGGAGCACAACTACGGATTATGGTGGTGCGGAGCAGAGCCTCGAGAGGATCGCTTCTCGCAACCAGCAGCCAAGAACTCAAGCAACTCATCGAGGCGAAATGGAAGCGCCACACCTCACCACCTCACCAGCTTCCCTATTGCCGTGTCTGCGTTTCCGTCGTAGAAGGCACACTATACTGTACTGCAGTCAGTCACGCAGGCGGTCACTCTGTAAACTTTTGTTGAGCTACATGTTCGATATTACACTACTCCTGACACTCGAAGCGTCATGGAGAGAGGGTTCGGGTCCTGGTTCGTATTGCTTGTCGCTGCCCTCCTGTCTTCAAGCCCAGCGAGTGAGCACCGGGACAAGAGCGTTGAAGTGGCAGGTGGCGGTCACGCATAATCGGAAGTGGTCTCTGTTTACTCCGAGGATGTCCTAGTGTGCATGTACGTGGATTGGCGCACTTTTGAGCCAATCAAATCGCACGAAGGAGCAATACGGAGGGTACCCTTAAATAAACGTAATTAAACATAGCACCGTAAATATTACGTTTGTTGCGTTTTATCGAAATGCCACATGCTCGATGTGAAACCTTCTGCGCCAAATTGACGAAGCGCGCGAACATGCAGCGGCTCGATTGGCCAACGAAGCTGCGTGCGTGATCCACGACCCCCAGCTCAGTCAGAAAACCCACTTGCTCCGTGTAGTATGCAAAGTCTCACCGCATGGTGAGAGCATGAGCGGTATGCGCCCCATCGCGATGACCAAGCAGCGTCGAGCAGCTCTGCGGCAGCACTCAACCCATAGCGTGGAACGATACTACAGTACGTGGCCGCCAGCTCCCAAGACAGACCTTGTGGTGGTGAGGGGCAAAGTGTGTGTGTGTGTGTGGAAGGGCGAGTGGAAGTTGGTCGTCTGTGAACAAAACGAAGACCTGGAGTCTTCAAGCTGGCCAAGCATCACATCAGACGGTGCCTTTAGTGGATCGTCTGCGTGTAGGATATGAGCTATGGCACAGTGGCTACAGCGTAGTCTAACACGTCGCGCGGCTTGGAGGGTCCCGCGACGGGTTCATTCGCAGTTCTTGACAGCAGACTAGTAGACGGGCGTGCCAGCCGCACACAATACTGTCCTTTTTTTGCGAGAAGGTTTTCGTTCGCGGGTGCCTGCTTTCTTCGCTGCGGATGGAGGAACCGCGGTTCGTTGGTTCGGACACACATGCTTTTTCGAAAGACACTGAACCGTGAAAGGAGGAATCGGACTCGTGAAAGGCTCGATGGCGTTGCTGAGCGCGAGGCTCGAACGAGTTCGGCAGTGCCATAACAGCGCTTCAAGCTTCTCGAATCAAGACGTCGCAAGCTGCGAGACAGTGAGAGTTTGTGCTAACTCGAGCCATGCTGTCGCCGACGCCTCGTCATTTTTTTGGCTGCTCTGGGCGCCTTCTCCGACCACCAGGTACGCGCACTCGAAACCAACGTGCCCTTTTTTTCGATGTTACGTCTTTTCTGCACTACCCCTTGCGCCAAGCTCGAGCACAGGCTGCTACTTGCATGCGCACGAAACTCTTGGAGAAACCCACGCGCACACACATTCACGGTCACTTGTTCAGTCGTGGCCGAAGGCTGGAAAGCTTCGTGTGGGGGTGATCTGAGTCGTCCTCGGCTTTCTCTATAGAAGGGAAAAACACAACTGGTTGATTAAGTTATAGGCATAACAGACTCCACCAAGTGCCTCGCAGGAGGCTTCGCCGTTTCCTGTGCAACTTCAACTTACGGGCACTATGCAAAAATAAAAATGCTATCGACTGCAGCCGCCTGTGGGTACACGCGAGGATACCGGTGGGTGCGTGCGTGGATGCGTCATCCTGGCAAATTCCTACGCGGTGGATGCAGATCAGCGGGTCGCGTGGATGCCTCTTTCTCTCTCCAGTGCCATGGATGCCGGGCGCTAACCGTTTTCATCTTGTTGGTGCCAGAGCCGAGCCGGAGCGAGAAGGAGTGAAGCAGCAGTCTCGCAGAGAAGTTGTTCCTCTGCTTCATTGTTCAATTTACCAAGCACCACAAGAGCAAGCACCAAGAAGAAGAGGAAGAGCGAGACGATGCGAGTGGGCGATCGATTGGCGCCACGGACCGCTTTTGTCGCCGCGACCCTGCTCGTAGCTGCTGTTGTCGGGATGCTTCAGCTCACGACAATGAAACACCATTTCGATGCGCATGTCGCGAAACACCGTATGCTACACAACCTGCAAGAAACGACGTCGCTCCGTCTTCGTTTCGACATCAAACGCAGCGCGATGTACGTCCACGGCTCGGCAAAGTTCGACGTGTATGCCAATGCTGTCCTTGATGCCGACGGGAAATTGTCGTACGAGGGCACCGCGAAATTCCACAGCAATGGCGCCAAGCACAAGTATCTGCTCGTGGATGGAATCGCGTACTATGCCGTCAAGAGGAAAGAAGACGGTGCCCCGGTCAAGACAGTCTCGTGTTTGCCCGCTACTGACATCCCGCCAGTGCCCGAGATCTTGAGCGCGATCAACGATGCGGTAGTCACAACAGATGCTGCCACCCTCGCACTAGCCGCCTGTCCACGCACAGAGAAGCTCTTCGTAGTCTCTTTTGCGGGCGACAGGTTCCTCTTGTGCTCTTCGCTTCCCTCTGGTGAGCGCGGCTTCAAGATATTTGGCGAGGACCTCGACATCGAGTTCACATACTTGCCGGATCGAGTTGATATCTCAACGCCAACACTGACCGATGGGACCATTGACACGTGCTCCAGATATCCAGGCAGCACTACTGCGATCGTGGCATCCACGAAGCGTCTCTTCTTTGGTGCTGCCACAGCCAGTGTGAATGCTGTCGTCTTTGGGAAAGCAGCACAGTTAAAGGTAGCGCCGTCGTGGTGGCGCCGTTCCGGTTCTACGTGCAAAAGCGTAAAGCGCGCGTGTGTTTTCATTCGCGGGTATGGTAGCGATGATGATCAAGGACTCCGAGATACTTCCAAGTACTTCAATGGCATTCAAAACTACGCTCCTTGCTGCAAGTCCGTGAAATTTGCGGTCATGAATACCATGACGCGCGGGTGGAATGACAAGGTCTTGCAACAACGGACCTGCGACTTGATCTTGCAAGCAAGTGGCTCCAGCAGCAACAGCACCAATAGCACCATCGAGGGCACGATCGTGGTGGCCCACTCCATGGGCAATTTGATGGTGGGTGGCGCGATCGCCAACGGAGTATGCAGACTCGGTGCGTCTTCGACGTGGGTTGCGCTTAGCGGTCCGATGAGTGGGAGCATGGGCGCAAACGCTGCGCAGGACGCATGCGAAAAGAAGTCGAACCTATTGTACAACTGGGGTGTGAAGCTTTTCGTGGGCTGCCCTGCAAATTCCGCGACCCGTGCTCTCTCGTACCAGGGCAACAACTCGTACGTGTCGCCCACACTGAATGAACAGTTCGCTGCTGCACAGCAGGCGTTCAGAGACAATGTGGGCGCCGCCATGTGCAGCGACCACTTTTCGGGTTTACTGTCGATGTATCAGGGAGGGTTCATTGCGCTGGGGCGCGCCATCCCCCACAAGTCCTTGATGAACGACGGAGTCGTCGAGTTTGCGAGTTGCCGCGGAGGGCTCCCCGAGGCAAAGTTTGCGGAGTCACATGACAGCAAGTTCTATGTCACAAGGCTCAACCACTACGACACGACGTTTCGCTACGGGGACTCGCTCTTCTCGAAGCGCAAGAAACCTGTCAAGTGGTTCGAGAACCTTTTCTAGTATGCTGTCTAGCCACATACTCAGGAGCAACAGAGCGAGCTTGGCAAAACTGAGAGCTGTACGAGTTGAACGAGGCGACCGCGTTTGGCTTTTAGATCACTCTCCACAATAACTTCAGCTCGCGAACGAAGCTAAAACTCTCGTAGTTAATTGTTGTACCGTAAATAAACTTATGTCTATTTTAGCAACTCTGGCTCCACAGCAATTGGAAACTTGAAGAGCGAGGCCATGAAACCACCTTGATGCCCCATTTTAATCGCGGAATTGACGCCAAATGCGCGGAGGCACCATGGCGCGGCCAAAGAAGCCGCGCACGTGAACGACGACCAGCAGCCGAAGCAGCGCGTCCGTAAGCGCGCAGTGTCTGGTACAGAACTTCCTGGTTAGCGAGTGAGGAGCCGGCCTCAGCCCAGTCGCGATGAGTAAGCAGCGTCGACAGCAGCCCATCGCATGGAATGAGACTACAAAGACAGACCCGGTGACGGCGCTAGCAGCGTGTGGGTGGGAGTGGGCGCTCTCTGCGCTGTGGAATCCCGACGCGGACAAGAAATGCGCCGTCAACGTGGCCGACACGATCCTGTTTGGAAGTCATCTCGGCAATCCCAGCAATGGCAGCGCGAAGCGCAGACCTGGCTTCTTGTGGCTGACGACGCAGAAGAACGGGACGATCACGAGGAAAAAGCTCAAGTCGGGTGCGTCAGCGGATGGACCTCCGGTCGCTGAGCTTCAGGAGCGATTCGTGCGGTTGGCGTCAAGATGGGGCGCGGCAGGCGGAGCGACTGCGTCTGGCGTGCAACCCATCGCTGTCTTGAGGCATCGAGATGGTTCGCGGCGGCTTTTGAGTCCTGGTGCATTTCAAGAATGGCTAGATGCGCTCGACGTTGGGTCGACAGCAACGCTACCTGATGTGTCAAGCGTTGCGAGTCTTCAAGCATATATCCCATCGCAAGGCGTCTCGCCTTTCTATTTGCTGGCGATATATGAAAACTCACAGGCTGCGAGTTCCGAGGCTGCTGCAGCGTCATCATGGATCGACGTCGAGCGTCGAGGTGGTCACGTTCACGCCAGCGATGGGAAGATCCTCACTGGAGCACGCGCCAAGGGAGATGTCTCGTCGCGCGTTCGGAAAGACATCGAGCTTGCCACACAAACGATCGTGGAGTTTATTCGGCGGTCAACGAATGTTCGTGTGAAACGAGCAGTCTTGGAGTTTGTGTTGGATGGTGAGCAGCGGCTGTGACTCACGCATATTGAGCACGTGGAAGTCGAGCGTAAAGAGGTCAAGATCAGCGAGGAACAGCCACTGGCAGGCTCCATGGGAACCAGGAAGCAGTCTCTGCCAAATCTGCATGGAGGAGCTCAAGGTACGAGTGCTAGCGGCGAGACGGGGGCCAAGTGTCGAGGCGAGTTGTGTCGCGTTCCGCCATCGCTGCTGTCGGGTCTTTTTTATGCGCGAGAACCACACTCGGACAGTCCCAGTAACGACAACGAAGGCAATAATGAGGATGAGCCAACAGAAATGCTCGATCTGATACCAGACACTGGCCAGCGATTCAAAATCGGGAACAACAACGTCCAGCTGGGACATGCCGAGATGGATTTCATCTTGGGCAAAGTGACGGGCTGCGGTGCCAGTGAGCTCGCGCTGCGATGGCAGGAAGCCGACAACGTATTTCGAATGGAACTTGGTCGAACCAATCCGACTCAGTTCTACAAGCAAGTCCCTGTGTGCGTCAACTGTCATCGTGTATATTCTGAGCTCAACCGACTCCGCGATAGTGGTTTTCTCAAAGCTGGTGAGAGCAGCACACCATGACGTGGCATGAAACAAAGCCGATTGGCGGCCACACTGAAAACAAAAGTCAAGGCTTCGGCAACAAAGCAGCCTAAAGACTCTGACACACGAGCTACAGATCCGTCTAGTGACTACTACGACCAGTTATTTCTCGCCGAACTAGCCAAGCACGACGAAGGATCCAGCAATGAAGTGCGCGATAACGACAGTCAAAATCAAAATCGGCTGATTGCTGGCACCAGTTCCCAATATCGACCTGAGTTCGGTGACGCGAGTGGGCGACCTCAAAGCAGCAACTCTAGTCGGAGCGAGCGCGGTTGTGTTCTGTCGTTGAGCACGGCATCCGTTTCGATCGTGAAGAGCAAAAAGAAGACTCCAAATACACCGTCTGTATCCGCGAATGCGCACAATCGAGGCAGCAATAACAATCAGGGCGCTGGACTGTTCGCTGACGACGGTGAGGTACGAGATTCGTCGACAAAGATGCGCATTATCAAGCTAGAAGACGAGCTTGCGCAAGTGAAAACAAAGCTCGCAATGTCCGAATCGCAGAGGCACCAGCTAGAGCAAAAGTGCCTACAGACTCAATCGCAATGCACGGCAATGCTGCAGGAGAAAGACGACCAGGTTCGGAAGCAGCTATTGGAGATGGAGGTCGCGTACCATACCAAGCAAAGCAACCAGAAACCGCAGAGCAACGGATCGGACTCCAAGAGCAGTTCAGTTGACGAGATCACGAAGCTGATTGAGACAATCGATTCGCTGAGTTTCCAGATTGGCCAGATCAACGTCGAGAAAGATCATGAAAAGAAACAGCTGAGCCAGTCCTACCAGCTCGACATCAAGCGGGTTTACGAGAAGTATCAACTGGACATGGAAGTGCTACGCCTGAGCGAGCACTCGGCGAAAGAGCAAGTGGAGGCCATTCAGTTGGAGATGCTCAACTTGCAGAATCAAGCTCAGATCGCCACAACCCAAGCGAAAAACGCAAAAGCAGCTCTCGAAGACTTGACGAAGAACAAACTGGCGTCGCTGGAAGAAAAGAACCATTGACTAGAGCGACAGCTGGCGGATGCCAAGTCGAGCCTTCAGCTGAAAGGAGGTGCTGTCGTATCGAGCACGCTCGCCCAGTCGGCCACGTCTGCACAAGAGCTCGAAGCCCTGGAAAAGCATATGAGCAACAAGATTGACTACTTGAAAGCCCAGCTAGCGTCGGAGATGAAGTGCAAAGAAGAGTTAGGGAGCCACCTCGCGCAAATCACGAATGCGATGGAGCAGATGAAAAAGGAAAAGAAGCAAGCACTCGCGGACCAGGAAGAGACTTTCAAGCGGCAAATCCAGCGCATGGAGAGTAATTTTGCGCAGAAGAAAGATGTGATCATGTCGCAGCAAGCGTCTTTGCAGGGCAAACTTGTCACGCTGCAAGCGAATGTCACGGACCTGGTACAGGAGCTGACATTGCGGAAGAGCAAAGAGGCGAATGCAAAGCTCTCGATGGAGAAGATGGTCGAAGAAAACGTGCGCTTGACGCGCCAAATCGTCGACCTCGAGAACTAGGTGGAAGCACTGATGGAGGAACGCAAACACGACAGCGGGAACGCATCGATGAGTGTCAAAAATGCAAGCGACGAAACTCAACGGATGCAAATGGAAGGGCTGCTTCGGCGTCTCGACAATGAGCGACAATATCTAAAGAATCAACTTGAGAACGAACAGGAAATGAAGGAAAAAAGCCAAAAGCAGGTCTCCGACCTGCAGAATGAGGTCGATGAATTGAAGCAAATGCTCGAGCAGGTAGCGAAAGAATCTGAGATCAAGTTGAGCGCTCTTGCAGCCGAAAAGTTGAGTATGGACCAACAATTTCAAGAGTCTATCGAGTGCCTCGAGGAAAGCAAACTGCTGCTGTCTCGACAGTTTAAGGAGATCCAAGTGAAATTCTCGCAGGCAAGGGAGCAGTCTCTGCTTGACCGAGACGAACTGGAAAAGATGCGAATCGAAACGAACGAGATGCGGTCTCAATTGCTGGCATCCAAAGAAGACATTGCGAAGGAGAAGGGGTACGGGAGGAACGCTAGCGAGTGGTCCTCGAAAGTTCTAATGTTGGTGAAGAACTCGCTGAAGGCTATGGAAGAAGAGAAGAATATTCGAATCCAACGACTGAAAGACGAGAATGCCATTTATATGAAAAAGCTGGCAAACACGCAAGCTGAGTTGCTCGTCCTTGAAGAGAAATGGGCCGCTGACAAAGCTCATGCCAAGAAGCAGCACGCGCTGACGCAGTTGACTCTGATTCTGAAAGCGAAGCTATCTGTATGGTGCATGAAGCAGCAATTTCGCACATTTCATCGATTAGAGCTCAGCAACCGCGTTTACCAGGTGCAGTCGTCACTAGTGAGGACGCAGAATGCCGAGATCGAAGATCTGGAAGAGCGGCTGACGGCAAATTACATGACTAAATGCGACGAGATCACGCAAAACCTGCATGAAGAGCGCATTGAAGCGCTTCGGCAAGTCAAGGAACTCCACGGCAAAGATCGCGAAGAACTCTGTACTACGAGCAAGAAAAATCTCAGCTGCAAGAAGAGCTTACATTCGCGCACGATCAGCATACAAAAGAGATGGAGCAAAGCCACAATTTGAAGTGCAAAAGCCTAGAAGAGTATGCGTCGAGATCGATCCAAGATCTACAGACAAAGTGCGACTCGCTGAAGCAGGAAAAAGAATCCATCATGGATGCATTGACGAAAACCAAGAGACGCTGCGAGCAACTAAGCAGTGATTTGGATTTGCAAACAAGGGAGTTCAGGAAAGCCTGGGAAGCGAAAGAAACGTTGTGGCAGAGTGAGAAAGAGGAATTGAAGGCAAAATACAAGCAGGGCTTTGGCGCCTATAAAGCTGAGATGGACGCCAAGTTGGAAGATCTGCTGCAGCATCACGACGCCGAGGTGAAGAACCTGGAAGAGCAGTTTGCTCAGATGCAGGCATCCGCCGTCGAGAAAGCGGTAGAAGACATGAAAGCGTTGGCCCAAGCGCAATACAAGGTACAACTGGAAACCTACCAACAGCAAATGGTCGAAACTCAAGCGGTGCGCAAGTCTCAGGTGGAAGACGAGGCTGAACAGAACGATGCTCGGTGGCAGAGAGAAATCCAGAGAGAACGAGAGATGCACGAGAAGCAACTCAGTGATGCCCTCGAGCGAGTGGAAAGCAGAGCTCAGAGTCAACTTGATGCGTTGCAAAAAGAAATGAACGAACGCAAAGGACATGCCGTCGTGCAATGCACATCGAAGTGGCAAAAGGCTTTAGAGGAGCTGCAGGAGCGTTTGGAAGTGGAGAAGAAGGCCGCGTACAACACCGGGCTCCAGGACCGGGAGAATGAATGGCAGCAAGCAGCGATCCAGATCAAGCAGAAGCAAAAAGAAGAGCTGGAGAATGTTCAGAATGAAGCGTTGCGGGCGATCCAAGAAGCTGAGGAGCGCCATAAGCTGCAATTCCAAGCCAAGTGTGCACAGTTGAAACATGAATTCGAGGAGCTACACACCAAAGATATCCCGAGGCTGACTAAAGAGATCACGAAGCGCGAGCAGGAGAATGCGAGGGTCACTTTTGAGGGCGAGAAAGAAAAGATTGAGCAGGAGAGAGCGACACAGCATGCGCAAGAACTAGAGCAGGTACGAGATCAGTGTCAAAGAGAGCACGAGAGTGAGCTCAACAAACTCTTAGGGAGCATGGGACGCGAGAAGCAAGACTTGCTTGAACACTTTGAAGCGATGAAAGAGAAAGAGTTGGTTGATCAAGAGAAAGAGTGGATAGAGAAGCTGAATGACATGGTACTCGAGAAAGAGAATGAGACGCAAAAAGCTCTTGCAACGGCACGAAGCAAGCTGCTGGCGGAGTATAATCACACCACGGAGCAACTGCAAGAGTCGCTGGCCGCTGAGATGGAAACTAAACTGAAAGAACAGGAAATGCGGCTATTGAACGAGCAGGACGATGCAATTGCTCAGGTTCAAGAGGACTCGGAGAAGCTCATCGAGCAGGTAGAGCTCGCAATGACTCAGTTGAAGACTCAGAAAGAAGCCATGGAGAAAGAACTGATCAAGCTGCGCAATGCCGCCGAAGAGGCCGAAGACTCGCATTTCGATCTGGAAGAGCAGATGAAAAAGGCAGCGCAAGCAGATGACGTTCCATTTCCTGGCGCTGCTCATGCAGGCGAAGAAACAGATGGAAGCCGACCAGCACAGCCATCTTCAGGCTGTGAAAGAATCCTAGGCAAAGCAGAGCGACCTCGAGAGTGCTCACATATGCGACAAAAAGACATGGACCAATGCGCTGACACAACTCCAAACGACGTTGACTGGGATCCAGGATAAACGCGACGAGATGCTGAAAACGCTGACCAACTACAAACGGGACGAGCTCGTAGCGCATCGCAGTGCGAGTGGCGTGCTGTCGAACGAGATCGCGATCGTCACAAAGCAAATGGACGAAGTGCAGGAAATGCGCGCTGGTCTCGAAAACGAAATCGAGCAGTTGCAAGCCGAGGCCCATGCCGTCGAAGCAAGTCTGCGCCAATTGATGGTGCAGCACGCGTCAAGTACCTCAACATCATCGTCTGCATTGTGCCATGGCGATGGTAGTAGCGGCGGTTTGAACATGGCTGTTGTGGCGAAGAAGCGGCGCTTGAACGAAGAATTCGAGGCGCTGCTTGAGCAAATGGAGAAGAAGAAAGCCGAAGTGCGCAACGTGGAGAAGACGTTCACGGCGCTTCGCGTGCGCAAAGAAGAGAAAGAGCACGAGGTGAAGGCCATGGAGCGCAAATTGGTCGAGATCTTGGTGCAACAGCAGAAGCAGATGCTCGCGTTGCTCTCAAGCGCGCGAGAAATGCGCCTGGCTGCGCCGACGCCATGGGCAGCCACTGCGTAGCTGGTAGCGCACAGTCAACGTCGCGAACTTATGTCGCTGCAGGCTTCTCAATACAAGAGAGAAAACGTGCAGCATTACTTGGTTCTCGACTGGGCGTTGGGTTCATGCAAGCCGACACGATTCTGTCGAGGTTCTTGCCACAAATACCGAGCTACGCGGGTCTGTCGACGGTGAAGGTTCATGAATCTTCAGCTTCTGGATTGCAGGCGATGACACAGCTGATGATTCGACGTGCGTCATCTTGTAAAGTTGAAATGCAAAGTCCACGACTTTTGCCGCCGACAGTTGAAATTGTTCAGAAGCGCGGAGATACGCAAAAACAAAACAAAACACACACACACGCATCTCAAACGGACGAGTTGAACAATGCGACGTGCCACGTTCTGCTGCTGCTCGTTTTTCTGTCTCTGCTGCAGGTCAAGGGGCTGAGATAATCTTTGTTCAGGATCATTACTACCAGCCAGATGCTCGCACACCGCGGCCGCGCTGTGATAAGCATATAGTTCTGGCTAGCAATTCCACAAAAATGTACTTCCGCTGGTTGCACTCTGCGACTTTGGAGTTCGCTGATGTGAGGATGTAAATATTGCCATTTATTGTCGTTTATGCTACACGTATCACGCTTCGAAACGAGAGGCGCGACAACTATACACACGAACACATACACACGCGCTTTGCTCGTTGCGCTCTTGATCTATGCATGTGCAATTGCTGTTAGGCGTGCAGCGCCTGGGGGTGGCAGACAACAGCAGCGTCTGCTTTCATTGGGTACGCCGTCGGGGCACTCAATTCCTATTTACACAACACCGATACAAGCATCCAGTTAAGATCAACGGCTCCCATATGAATACGTCATTCTAGTGGTGAAACTTACTGGTAAGATGGGTCCCAGGTCG
>JAADVP010000924.1:0-13034 GCA_023335675.1 Globisporangium solare
CCCCCCCCAGCACAATGTACTTCCATTTTGTGAACGGCTTTCGTAGTCTTTAGTGACACCGCTTGCGCGATTTGGGTGGGGTGTTGCGCCCTAACTTCTGGATCCTCACACGCTCGCGCGCTGTTGGGGGCGCTTGCTGACTGTCTGTACCCTTCGTCATATTGGCTGTTTATTTCTTTTTCTTTGGTGGCTGTCGTCCCAGTTGTACGAGTCTTTAAAAATTCTTTACCCCCAACAGGTTTAAAACTTTCATAATTAGGAATTTGTATCTGCATCTATTTTAGGACATACTCCTGGTTAACAGCGGTTGCGGATATGAAGTATGGTTTGAACCCAAGCTGTGTCTTCCGATTTCCTAAACTTGGTACTATAGTCTCTACTTCATGACTATCAACTATGATGTCGTTGAACCTGTGCTCGTCAAACTCCAAGACGTTTTGCACGCCAAGCCTCGCATATTGTTGTTGTTGGTCTTGCGGGTGCCTCTTTCTTTCCGGTGGCATTAGCAAACTACGTACTTGATACGAACTACAATTTCAAACAATGAAATTGTAGTCGCAAGTCGTTCATCGCAAAATATGTGTTGGTTTCATGTATCGCGCTTAATGATGATGAGGTAAATTGGCTTACGTTTGACAAATATCAGTATCCACCCTCCGATTTACACTCCTAAAACGTCGTTGTGACGTATTGCACTCAGATCGATACCAATTTATGGGGTAGATCTATAATAAAAATGTATAGCCAGTTTCCATTTTTGCACCTGCTCTTGCATTATGACCAATGAAACACTTTATGCGCAAGATTTAGAAGAGTTTTTAATTTTAACACTTGCAATCCATAAAGTTAGCTTTAAAAAAAAACCTGACCTGATTATGGATCTGATTCATTTTTTATTTTATCGGGGTCTGAAAACGGATCTGAGAAGGGGACATTATTTTGACGCAAAAACCGCAACTCGAGTGTTTCCTTGTATTACTGACGAGCTTATAGTTGTCTTAGTTGCTGACGAAATGTGAACACTGATCGACCATGAACGCGCTAAAGCGCACTGGAGACGGCCACACCGCTAGGGCAGGTTGAACTGCACACACACCTCAAAAGTCAAACCATGAGTCTCAACGGCACGCACGCGAAATAAATCGGCGGGAGTAAACAAGGGGGCAATGCAAGCAAGCGAGCTTGAACAAGAGGGTTTCTAGCTTCATAATGTGCTGCTGCGTTTGAAATTCCGTGCTGGAATGGGGACTGGGGCTGCAACTTCGCGCGTAATCAGGGGCTGGGAGAGGCAAGCGCGCCATGGGATCCATTTTAGTTCTCGGTTTCTAAACTTAAAATTTCAATCACATAATACTAACAGGCGTTACAGGCGAGTGATGATGTTCTGGGTGTGTTGCCATGGATTATGGTCCCTTATGTATCATATTATGCAGGCTGATCATGGCAGTTAACCAATTTTGTATGCAGCATGTTTTCTACTAATATCAGTTACTACAGTATTTACAGAAGTTTCTTGGATTTAGATTACGGGATCAGTAGCGAGTTCGCGTTCAGGTGGATCGTATTTTTAGCGTCGTCAGCTCCCCCAACAGCACAGTCACTTAAATATAATATTATCTCAATAATGAATCTTCGTATTTTTTTCCAGCATTTTTTCTCTAATTACTTGATTTTTGCACCTATATTGGGTATAAATCCTGTTTGTCGCTATGAAGCGGATTCGATGACAGTGGTTGATACGTCGCACGTCGGATTACGCCGCGCGCCGAGGGCACGATGATGGATCGTGCCACCGCATCGCGTGTTGCAGAGCGAGTGCGTGTGGGTGCGACCAAAACGCCTCCTTTTCCTTCTTCAGTCTGATCGCCGCACAACCGAATTCGCCCGCAACCACACGAAGCGGCACCTTGAAACGTCGCGCCACGAGCGACTGGTCCGAAGCCACCGGCATCACCTTCTCGGACGCACTCGCTCTCCCCACAAGCATCTGCCTTATCGGCGCCGTTAGCACGATGACGATGCCTCTGCTCAAGCAGCGACGGCCGCCGGCGGCAGGCGACCTGCGCATCGACACTGCGGTCAAGGAGCACCGCGGTCGGGAACAAGGCGATACGACGGATGCAACGGTGGCCAATGACGAGACCGCCGCGCCGCTGGAGCACATGAGTCCCCGCGGCATCTTCCTACTCGTCATGGCGTTCCTCGTGTTCGCGGCCTTTGTGCTCTTCGTGCTCTCGGAGATGATGCACCACCACAAGCTGCACATGGTGCTCGTCTCGCCCGAGGTGCACGACGACGTGCACACAGCGTGTCTGTGGGTGCTGATGCTCGCGATCCCGATCACGAGCGTCGCCGCATGGTTCCCCGTGTCCATCACGCAGGTGCCCGGCACCCGCGACTTCCGCATCAAGTCCCCGGTTGCGCCGTCGTCGCCCTCGCGCCTCGGCCTCCCGTTCATGCAGCGGCTCGCGCATCGCTTCCAGACCAACCACTACTTCCGCGCCTACCAGACGCTCGCGTGGGTGCTCTACGGCGTCTTCCTCACGATGGTACTGGCGTGCTCCCCACTGCTTCAGACTGTGCTGCCATCCGTGGTCGCGGCGATCCCGTTCTGCACGTTCGGGTACCGCTCGAACGCGGCCGTGGTCGCTTTCATCTCGCAGGTGCTGGTCATCTCATCGATCTTGGCCCTCGAGCGCCGTCGCGACCGCAACCGTCAAGGACGCAAAGACCGCTTCGTGCTCATCCTCAACAACTTTAACAACATGCTGCTGCTCGTCGGCGCCGTGCTGCTCGCGGTCGGCTCCGAGTACACCCGCCACCACGCGAAGCATTACGAACCAGTCGCTGACGAGGATGATACCGACTGCAAGCAGCGTCTCGAGTACTTGTACTCACTCAGCAGCGGCCTCGGCTCGCTCGCGCTGTTTGTGACGGCGCTGTTGAACACGTACGGCCTTGGCGGGTTCCTCTCGACCAAGCACGGCTGGCGCTTCTACCAGCCGTTTGTAGGCGGCGCCAAGTTTGTGCTTTTCCAGACCATCTCGTGGACGTGCTTTGGCGCGGGCGTGCTTGTGCAAGGGCTGTACCTGCTCTCGATCGTGCTCGTGGAGATGGAGCTCTTCGTGGGCGCCATGGCCGTCGCGGGTGCGCTTTTCGGCATCTCGCAGATCGTGATGATGATGTCGCTGTTTGTGTTCCGACGTGCGAGCAGCCCGAAACGTCCCAGCTCGACCGCTACACCTCCGGCGGCGCCTCGGACGTTCATTGATCGGCTGCAGGCCTTTGCCGACGAGTGTCTCGGAG
The DNA here is from genome assembly GCA_023335675.1 of Globisporangium solare. Classification (NCBI taxonomy): domain Eukaryota; phylum Oomycota; class Peronosporomycetes; order Pythiales; family Pythiaceae; genus Globisporangium; species Globisporangium solare. The sequence continues at coordinate 3,307 of JAADVP010000924.1, forward strand.
CGGTCGTGATCGGGATGCTCGTGAACCTCCAGTGGATCCCGAGCGCGTCGTTCTTTGTGTTTTACGCCGCGACGACAAACTTGGACGCGTACGGCGTCGTCTGGTACGGCTTTGCGACCGTGCTCGCCGAGATTTTGTTTGTGCTCACACGCTCCGTTTCGATCCACTTCTACTCAAAGGATTCCAACAACGGCGCTAACAAAGATGTGAGTCCGTACCGGTTCAAGTACCTCTTCCCGCCCTTGCTGTCGTTGTTGTTGCCGAGTGCTGCTACATACTACCACTACGTCCACGACTTGGACGCGCTCCTCCCTGTCGCGTCTCTCTCTGCATTCCTGTACGTCTACGCGCTCACGTATCGTGGCGATCCGCAGCACACGGGCATCCGCATGAAGGAGAACTGGGTCACGACGCGCAGTCGGCTCCTCGAGTGTGTCAAGACGTACTTCGAGGGCAAGATCATCCGCGAGGTGCCGCTCAATCCAAGCGAGCACTACGTGATGGCGTTCCATCCGCACGGGATCATGCCGACCACGGCCATGTGGCTGCTGTTCACCGAGCGGTGGCGCGAGTTGTTCCCGGGCATCCACCCGCATCTGCTGACAGCGAGTGTGTTGCATCAGATCCCGCTCTCGCGAGACGTGATGCAGACCCTCGGGTCCCTCGAAGTCACGCGCCAGGCGTTCACGAACGCGCTGCAGGAAAAGAAGAGCGTGATGCTCGTGCCCGGCGGCCAAGCCGAGATGCTCGAGCAGCGCTCCCAGCAAAAGCAAGTGCGCGTGTACACCAAGCACAAGGGCTTCATCCGCGTCGCCATCGAGCACGGCACGCCGCTCGTGCCCGTGCTGAGCTTCAAAGAGGGCGAGCTCATGGACAACGTGAGCGCGCCGCTGATCCAAAAGTGGTTCGTCAAGAACCTCGCGTTCCCGTTCCCGTACTTCCCGTACGGCCGATGGCTGCTGCCGATCCCGCGCAAGGTCGAGACGACGGTCGTGGTCGGGGCGCCGATCCGGGTGTCGCGCATCGAGAATCCGGATGCCGAGGACGTCGACGCTGTCCACGCGACGTACTTTGCCGCGCTGCAGGACATGTTTGAGCGGCACAAGCACGAAGCCGGCTGCTCCGACTACACGCTTGTGCTTATCTAGGAACACGACAACACTATTAGATATCTATGCATTCGACAGGCACACATGCACGCGATGCCGACATCCATTTATACATATGAATCTCTTTCTCGTGGTTTCTTTTTTCTTTGCGCTCTTTTTCTTTGCTTTTTGCGGCTTGCTGTTCATTCCAGGGCACGTGAGGCCGCCACCGGATGCGATTTTGTTTCTGTAGACAGAGGGCGCAATCAATCCTGGTTTTCTTCTGGGTCGTCGAAATCGTCGTCTTGAGGCGCGTATTTTTCGAGGTACGCGACGCAATCAGGCTTGTTCGCAGGGATGCAGTCGAACGCGCTTTGGTGGAGCTACATGCGACGAATTGCGTGCATCGTCGTGAGCACAAGTCGTCTACCACGAATGCACAACGACGTACCGAGTTCAAGATCGTCAGGTCTGCTTTTCCGGAGTCGACAACCGCCTGTAGCATGTCCACCGAGACGTTCGTGTTGGCGCACAAGTAGTGCACCGGCGTGCTCCCAATCTGAGTGGATCCAGCAGCGCAACGAACTATCAGCACCTAAGTCCTGTCAATTCACTCAGAGCAGAGGCACGCACATTGTTGACGACGTTTGGGTCCGCGCGGTGCGTCAGCATCGTCTGCAGCATCTTCGCGCTCACAGAGCGGTTCTGGCACAAGTGGTGGAACGGTGTCGCCTGGAACTATCACACGGGGAGCACGATAACCACCCGCAGAGCAGTTAGCCGCATGCTCGGCCCTCCAGCGTTGACTACCATGCTGCGTGCGTACCTGATTTTGAACATTCGGGTTGGCTTTTCCAGCGAGCAGTAGCACCAGAACGTGCTCGTTCGCTGCGTGACTCTCAGCTGCGTAGTGCAAAGGCGTGTTGCGATTCTGCGGTCGCACGAACGGACACGATCAGCATGCGTCCCGCCACTGTACGTCCAGCTAACAATCTACGCAATGGATGCGTGTTCAAAATGCACCCGTCATCGTCAGCAGCGCGCACCTCATCCACAGCCTTCACGTCTGCTCGCGCCTTCAGCAACGCGTCGATGGCGCCGGCAGAACACGCGTCGTTCTCGCACAGCAGATGCAGCGGTGTCTTCTTCGAGTCCTGACAAGACGCGCATACACACGTGAGCACACGAGCCTTTGCAATTCTCTGCACTCTTCTCCTCAAAAAGCGTACTTTCGTGGCGGCGTTCACACTCGCTTTCGCCGCGACGAGATGGCGCACACTCGCGCTCACGTCGCCGCTGTCGCCGTCGTTCACGCTGTTGTTCTTGCACAGCAAGTGGAGCGCGCTCCATCCGTTCTGTGTTCGCACAGTAGCGCACACACGCGCTTGAGAGTCAGCATACAAACGCTCGCATGCGGGAGCACGAGATAACGCAGACAACGCATTGCGGTTCCCCGCACCTCGTCGACAAAGTTGGCGTCGACCCCTGCGCGAAGCAGCGCCGTGATCCCCTGCGCGCGCGCGGCGTGAGCCACCGAGCGGTTGTCGCAGAGGTAGAGCAGCGGTGACCAGCCGTCGAGCGCAAGCTCCTGGGGCTTGGGCGCCGCCGCCAGCGTCTGCTGCACGCGCGCGAGGTCGCACGCGCCCTGCACCTCCTCCCACAGCGCCGTCGGTCTGCTTCCTGGAATCATTTCGGCTTCTCGTTGCTTTACCCCGGGCGATTCAGAGTGAAATGTGAGTAGTACGGTCAAGTCAAGAAGGCAACGGTTCAAGTTCCGAATTGGTAATGGTCTGGATCTGAGTCTGATATGGCTCTTACAGACGCAGGCAGCTGCGCTGCTTTTCCCACTTCAAGAAACCGCTCCCCTGTATCAGAATGTAGCTGTAAGTACTAGTGGGGCAAACCAAACTCACCATAGAAAAAGTAGGACATCGACGTGTTGCGGATGCGATGCTGCATGGCTGTCGTTGCTACCTGCAACGCCACGCAAGGAACAAGACGCCTACAAAGCAAAAGTCGAGGTGTGCGTGCACACGTGGCTCGCAGAGTGTTGCTACCGAATTAGAGAGCAGAGCGCTTGCAGGCTTCGGTGAATACGAGTACTGTTGGATGGTCATGGGGTCTCCGTCTGAGTTGCTAACATCGCTGGGTTTCTTAAAATCTGCGAGTCGGGAATATGGTACTGCGATCCTCCTCACCCACCAAGAGCAGCCTGATCGAAAGCGATGTGTTCTCGATTACTGCATCGCCAACTTGTCATCAACACACAGTAAAGATGTGACTTCACTTCATAGTAGCAGTCAATTAATACGAGCGAGGAGGAAGCCCAAAGCCGTTGAGCTTCAGCCATCATCACAACACCCACCAACTCTTTGGAGAACCGTTCAAGCGCCACCCATTGCCTTGTGCCTGAACTCGTTCACTTGCTCCTGTCGCTGTATTAGCTACGAGCCGTTGCGATCACTGGTTTGACGTTCGCGTTCCAGAAATTGCGCGCCGTGTCGGGCTTCGCGACGGCGAGCACTCCTGCGCAGAGAGAGACGCACACGACAGTCACCCCGAGGGTTTTCATTAAGCTGGTGCCCAGGCCACTGCCGCTCTTGCCGCGCGCGTTCTTTGGTCTACACGCACAACGCACACAGTGCAATGTCAGGGTTAGTCTGCAATATGGGAGCGCATGGGTGAGCCCAATCAGAAAACTTACGGGCGTAATGCCGTGCGCACAAGAAGCGTAATCGCCTCGGCGACTTTCGTTTCGTCATCGCACAAAAAGGCCGTCGGAAACTGCTTCAGCATCGCGTCGGTCGCCAAATCTCCGTCTACCAGTGATTTGGAGGCGGCTGGGGCTGGCGCTTTGTCCCCTGCCTTGTATGCAACCACGACCCGCGGAATCGAGTCTGGCAGCCGCTTGAACTCCTCTTCAGCAAATGCAACGCTCTCTGCTTCGTCAGGATTAAACAAAATGCAGAGCACGTCGGCTTTCTTCTCAATCTCATTCTCGGTAATCTCTTGCGTAACCTGCCCACGAGCAATCACACAAACATTACCAACCGAGTTCGATATGCACACACGGCCAGAACAACTAAAGTTTCGTACCAGCAAGTATCTTGTGGTGTCCTTATCGATGACCGCACTGATGGCTCGCAGAATATTGGTGTCGTCCACTGGATCGGCCATCGGAGCCGGACTCTTTTTCTCCACAAACGCATCCACAAAAGCGCTCTTCTCAGCGAGGGAAGAGCCATAAAGGTAGCACGTCACGACATTCCGTTCAATCTTGTTCACTTCTCTCGTTAGACTTCGGCTCCTGATCCAGTAGCGCCACAAACATGACTGGTTGTTAGAAAATACGTATGATAAGTCAAATGTATGCAAGCAGGCATCCATCCGCACACGTACTTTGTGAGTTCGAGAGCAGGGTACAATTTATCGTTGTACCCCAAGTAGAACAGAGTTTCCAAGAGCTTTGACGGGTTTTCTTGCGCTACAAAGCTCCAGCAAGCTAGCCACGAGGACAACGAGAGCGCAGGTTTTCCGTCCACGAGCGTCGCCTTGAAAAGAAGCGGCGTCGCGATCGCGGAGCACGTCTTCCACGGCGCCTGTTCGTCCTCGCAGATAGAGAAAATGTCATCGATTTCTTCTTCACGCAAGTTGCCGTCCTTGTTTGCGTCAAACTGGCGGAACAACTGGGTGATGAACTCCAGTGCTTGTGGCGTCAATTGAGCCGCTTGGTCGTCATCAAACGGTGGAAGTCCAATCCGTTCTGGTGGGATCTCCAGGTGGAGCTCATTATTGTACCCCAGGCTTCGCAGCACCTGCCAGCATGACTCCGGGCGGTGACGATCGATGAACAGCTGCCACAGGTACTTGAACCCGTCCAAGAAGATGCCGTTTCCGTTCGGGGCGACACCCTCGGGGACTGCGGACGCCAGAAACTCCATCATCGTGTCCATTTCCGTGGCCAGCAGACGCATTCCGAAGCAGTCGTGCTGGTACTCGTTCAGCTCATCGCGGCTCAAAATGCCGTTCCGATCGCGATTGTACAGTCGGAAAGCGCGTTTGATGGCTTTCACGCATTTTGGCTCCAGTTGCTGTTCCCACAGCAAAGAAACAGAGTCCATGGTCAGTTTTCTGCACGCGCCACTGTCCTTGGCATGCTCCATCATACCTTCTTCTTCACGTCATAGAGCGGCTCAATAGGGTACAGCACCGCTTTCTGGGCCAAGTAAAACGCGTTTGCGACTTCAGCAAAGTTCTTCGCTGAGCACTCGACACCTGCAACAACGAACTACTCGTTGTTTTGTTCGTACAGAAGTGCATTCTTGTGAGAACGCAGCGCTACTGCACTCAATCGCTCAGGCGCCACTTACCGGGTACGCGTGCACAAGCTGCCGCACTTGGTTGGCGTAGGACCCTTCGGGGGTGACCACGTTGATGTCCTTCTTGTTCGCCACGAGCACCACGGGCACTTCGCGGTGGCGTGCAATGAAATCGAGCCATCGACGAAGGCGCTGGAACGTCTCGGGGCGCGTCAAGTCATACACCAGCAGAATCGCATCGCTGCGCTTCGTGGCGTTGGCCGCGCGCATCAGGTCGGAGACCCTCGCTGCTCGAATCAAGCAGAAAAAGAGATCCATTCGTTAACGCTCGCTTACACGGCATCAAATCGATGTGCATGCGCTAGTGGTGACGTACACGACGTATCCGTGATAGAGATGATCACATTCTCATCGCTTTCTTCAGCGGGGATCTGCACGTTCAGCAGCACGGACGGCACCTTTTCGCTGTAGTGGCGCGACACGAGCGAGCAGATGAGCGACGTCTTGCCGACCTTCTCGTCGCCTAGGACCTCAATGCGCACGACCTGTGGCTTCAGGTGAAGCTTCTCGCGGGACGACGACAGCGTGCTGTTGCTGGTGGACGCGCTGGGCGCATCGCGCTCGCTGCCGCCGCCGCTGCGCGCGCTCGTCTCGGCGCGCATTGTTTCCCTCGCTTATTCCGATCACTGCGGTCATCCTTCCATGCCAACGAGACCAACGTGGACCACATAACAGAAGATTGGCGGGCTACATAGTGTCCCATATTGTTCAGTGTGGAACATGCTGTAGGTCGTGTGGACCTACATGATGCGCCAGAACAAACGATGTGGAGCGTATGTTTTTTTTCGGTGTGTGGCATGCATTTCGATTCGTTGAAAAGATATGTTTTGTATCGAATCATCGTGTAGAAAGTAAATTACATCATGATGATTGGTCGAAAGAGGAGGTTCGCGTTGATTTTTCCGGCTCAGTCTCGTACTGGAACAACCTTGGCGAAGGAAGGAAACGGCGTCAATGGGAGAATGCCATACAAACCTGGCCGGATCCACATTGACAGAGAGTTGGGCTGCCGCTCTCTTCTGTTATTCGGCGGCCACTCGCTCCTCGCGCGCGAGGCGAAACTGCGCGTGCATTGTGTGGTTGTGACGGCGAGCGCGTCGCACTGCGAGCCAGCGTTACGATTGGACACTGCACGTTGAAGCGCGTTACATGGCCCCCGCCTCTGTCTGTTCACAGAGACAACGAACTCCGAAGCTGTGACAGCGCCACTTAGCACGGACGCGGCGGCGTGTGAGTTGCACTTGAAGGTGGACGAGCAAGCGAGCGAGCGAACGCAGGATGCCGCCCGGCGGAGAGCAGCGAGCGCATGCGGCGCGCAAGAGCGGAAAGCACGCGGACTTCAGCCCCACCCGCTGCTTCACGATGCCGCTGCGAGAGAGCGTGGCGCTCACACAGATGACGACGATCGCGACGGCGGCCAAGAGCGTCGCGATTGAGCAGCCACTGCACTTTCTTTACCACAGAAGTGGCGATGCGGACGACGTACCAGTGCGAATGCAGCAATCCGAGAGAAACGAAGAAGAGCAGAGCCCGAGCACGAGCCGCACGAACAGTTCAGACTCGATGGTGCCAGATGTGGGCTCCTCGGGTCTGTTTGCGAGCCTCACGTCGCCCGCAAAGCTGCAGCAGTCCGGCGGCGCGAAGCGGCAGTCGTTTTGGCGCCACGTGGTGAAGCAATTCAACTTCACGGATGAACACGAGCGGAAGCTGCTGATATCGCTCACGGACGGCATCGAGTGGATGAAGACGAACGCGCTGCCGAAGGCGTTCATTCGACGGCACCGAGAGATTTTCTATCTGGTACGGGCCGTCGACGTGTGCAGGTAGCGATTGCGAAGGCTCGCACTTAAAGAGGCGCATCTGTTTGTGTTGTGTGTCGTAGATCTCAACGGCCGACTATCAACGTTCAGGGACGATCCAGCGCGACGTGACACGTACGTTTAGCATCTTCGAGCGCAGTCACCTGCCCGATAAAGACATCGCGTCGCAGCAACAGTCGCTATTCCGAGTGCTGAACGCGATCTCCGAGGCCGAAGACGGGTACTGCCAGGGCATGAACTTCATCGCGGCATTGTTCCTCGTGGAGGGGCTGGATGAAGCCGATGCCTACGCGCTGTTTCTCTACCTGTTGAAGAAGCGTCACTTGGCAAGAGTGCGTTCGAGGCTGCATTCGTTGCTGCAAATTTGATGACTATGCACTGTTGCTAATACGGCTTTGGAATGCTAGATTTATCAGCGAAGCTCGACATTCCTCGACGACTATCTGGAGCATTTCGATCTGATGTTCCAGCGAGAGCTCCCGGATCTCCACCAGCATATCCTTTCGCAAGGATTTGTCATCCCAATGTACGGTATCGAGTGGTTTACAACTCTGGTACGTGAACTCCCATTGAGATCTTCTGCTATTAGCACAACGACTCGTCCTGGTGACTCGCTTATGGTGTTTGGTACCTGGTTTGCAGTTTTCGCTCTCGACCAAAGCAGACCTCGCGTGTGCGATCTTTGACCTTTTCTTCGTTGGCGTCCAAGACATTTTCCTTCGAATGGGTCTTGCGATTCTGAAGGTATGGATACATTTCTGAATATGTTCATGCAACCTCTTGCACTCACCGTATTTCCTTTTGCGGCCGTGCCTTTTGATCACGATGTGCAGCTGCTGGAATCCAAGCTGATGTGCATGACGTTTGAAGACTTCTTGCGCGAATTCAAGCCTCTTGTTCGTCAAATTGACCCGTACCAAGCAATTTTCCAAGCGTTGTCGTTCCGACCGAACCCGCTTGTGCACGGCGAAGACACGATGGCGCACATTTCCAGAGCTCACTGTCTGCTGAGCGCACACCAAAACGAGTCGAGCGGCCAGCCAACGCCTCCAAAGACGTTCGACCGTCATCGAACACTGCCACCGCAGTTCACGAAGGCGATCATTTGCAATGACTTTGCAAACGTTGAGAAGATGTGGCAAGGCCTGATCAGTGTTCGTCCATGCGCTCAGCACTGCCTTGCATTGGCAAACGAGATCCTTCACTATGCGATTTGGTACGGCCAACCGTCCATCGCGTGCTTTGCGATTGAGCGCTGTGGCGCGGATATGAACAACGTGGACGACACAAATCTGACGCCCCTGCATTTCAGTGTGATCCGAAATCAACCAGATTTGGTGCGACTGCTCTTGTGCTTTGGCGCTGACGAAGAGATTCTCGGTGGATGGTGGAACGGTAGCTCTGTTGGGTTGACGCCGCTGGAGACGGCGCAGAATTGGCGGTTCCGGGACACCAGCGCTGCTCGCCTTGTGCTCGAGAAAGAGGTTTGTCTCTTTTGCAACACGAAAATCGACAAACTTGCGTTTGGGAAGGAAACGTGTGCGCACTGCTCGTTCACGTTCTGTCATCGGCCGCATACTGAGTGCATCCGCAAGCATCAATGTCCGCGGGATCACGCAGCAATTTTGCATCGAAGCTACGTCAGTTCGGGGTGCGAGTCAGTCCACGAAGACGACCTGACACCCACAAAGAATAATAACAAATGCGATTCCAATTACCGCAATCGGATCTCCAGTGCGTCGACATCAGCGAGCACGGTGGACTCGGGCAGACGAAGTAGCCTGAGTTGCACGTCTGATTTCTCTCCAACCTTCACCTTTCTGCAGTCTCCTGCGAGTAGTGAGACCTCGACAGCAGCGCCAGTACTCCCGCTGGCTCCGCATAGAGAAGGGAAGCAGTCTGCGGCCAATACTAAGACGGAGTCGGGGATGTTCGAGTCGCTCATAAGCTGGTTTGGAGGCAACTCGAGTTCAAGTTCTTCAGCGGACAAACCCGGCAAAGAACGTGGCAACAACAATGAGGCTGAGCGGCAAGAAGAGAAGCTGAAAGTCGTGCTGCAGTTCCCAGATCGTCCCGAGTGGTACTGCAACGCCACGGACTGCCACACGGTGTTCGCATTCTTCTCGCAGCGTCTCGAATGCAGTTGTTGCGGCGGGTTCTTCTGCAATGCGGACTTCATCCCTTCGCTACGACTCTGCCTCCGCTGCGATCGGGACACTGGGAGCGAGTGAACACGCGAGACCGATTTGACCGAGGTCAATATGTTATATTCGTAATTTAGAAATAGATGAAGTTTGCCGTTTGTACAAAACTCCTTGATCAATTGCTATTGTGGCTGCCAACAACTACAGACTACTTTCGTTGACAAACAAATCTCAACTGTTTTTTTTTTCTTGGTTCGTTTTTGCTCAATCAATGGCCACGGGGGGGGGGGGGGGGGG
>JAADVP010000925.1:0-13021 GCA_023335675.1 Globisporangium solare
CTTCACACTTCCAACAAGCGTGTGTCTCATGTCACTCATTGTGTAGTTACACACTACACAATATAACACTGACCGTCATGTACAATAATTTGAAGTCTACAGTGGTCATTGGGTACATGGATTGGCCTGATCGCACAAGACTAGCGAGCACGCAGTTGGATTTTGCGGGGTTAGCATATAAATCAATGTACATCAGACCTGAATTCAGAGTGTATACTTTGTCGTACAGTATACGTGATTGGTCTATTTTTTTATTTTCCAATCTTTTTGTATATTTTTATTTTTGAATCTTTTTGTGTATTTTTTACTTTTAATTTATTCTGGTGTATATTTTTTATATTCCCAAAAAAATCGTTCCTGAAAAAAAAAATTTACTTGTTGCTGTCACGATTGACTGCCCCTAATGGTTTGTACTCATCTTCATTTTCCAACGCAGCGAGACAGAAGCGATTGCTGTACCACGGCTCGAGAGAGAGGCTCGAAGTGCGCTCTCATTGGTCCACGGGGGGCGGGTCACCAGACAGATTTGTTCTCGCAGAGAAGATATGAGTGCTCTTGTACAGGGACCTGCGTGGTAAGGAGATGGGCTGGTACGGTATCGGTAGTCAGTCAGTCAGTCGGTCATCCGCTCGCCCGCCCGCCGCGCATCCGCCGCTCCTCCCGCGCGCGCTGTTCTCCGCGGGCCGCGGCGGCGGCGGCGGCTCATTCGCAGCGCGGCATGGCGACGCAGGCCGCCATCCTGGACCTGCCGCCCGAGCGAGCGTCGTTCACGAGCAGCGCTGGCCCCGAGCGCGCGCTGCAGGAGGATGGCGACTTGGAGAAAGGAGGAAGGACGCCAAGTGGGGCGGACGCGAGCGCGCGAGGATCCATGGCGTTCGAAGCGATGAAGACGCCGCTGCGCCGGAATGGACGCGAGCTCGAAGGCGGCGCGCTGCGACGCGGGAAGGCGCCGATAATGTGGTCGCGAGAGATGCTCGGCTTGTTTGCACAGTACGCGGCGGTCGGGTTCATCTACGGCGCGCTCCCTGGCACGATCTACCCTTTCCTACTCAACTACCTGCACAACGAGGGGGAGGCAACCACGGCCGCGCGCGCGCTCGTGATCATCCCGTGGTCGTTCAAGGTGTTCTACGGCATGCTCACCGACTGCTTCCCGCTGTTCGGCTACCGACGGCGGCCATATATGGCGCTCGGATGGGTGACCTGCTTGGCGTTTCTCGTTGCCATGGCGTGCACTCCCATCGGGAAGCCGTATTATCCCGACCCAAGCTTCTGGGACAAAGAGAATGCGAGCATTGCCTTCACCCCAGAAGAGAAAGCCACGTTCAACGAGAGCGCGCTGCATGACGGCGGCAAGTACGTGGTGATGATGATGTTCGCCGCGGTCGGGTATGTGATGTCGGACGTGGCCGCCGACGCGGTGCTCGTTGACGTCGCTCAGAGAGAACCCCTCGCCGTTCGTGGGCAAACGCAGACGGCCATCTACACGGTGCGGACGGTCTTCATGGTGATCGCGAACCTCTTTTTGGCGTTCTGCTTCAACGGCAAGGACTATGGCGGCAGCTACGACTTTACGCTCAGCTTTCCTCAGGTGATGCTCGTATTGGCGGTGTGCCTCGCTCCGGTCGTGCCAATCACGTGGCTGTTCATCCGGGAGGAGTTCTTTGTCTCCCCTGGCTTCCGCAAGTACGTCCGGGAATTGTGGGGCGTTGTGCAGACCCGGGCGGTGTACCAGGTGATCGCGTACAAGTTTTTCTCGGGGGTGTTTGAGAACGCGACGTTCGTGTCGACAGACCCGGTGCAGCGGATCTGGGCCAAAGTCGAAACCCGGAACGAGAAACTCGCGACGGTGCTCACGTACGGCATCATGGCGCTCACGCTCATGCTCATGGCCCGGTACGGACTCAACTGGAACTGGCGCGTGATGCTGCTGGTGACGATGCTCACGGTCGTCGTGCTCGACGCCATCTGCATGTTCTTCGTGACGTGGGACATTGTGCGCAACCAGTTCTTCTGGCTCGGGATCCCCGTCGTCGAGCAGCTCCCGCAGGGGATCAACTTCATCGTCGCGACCTACGTGGTCGTAGAGCTCGCGGAGCTGGGCCACGAGGGCGCGATCTACGCGCTGCTCACGACCGTCAACAACCTCTCGGACCCCTTCGCCAAGACTATTTCGAAGCAAATCGATGCGCACTATGACGTGATCAACGACGAGATCGCGGAGGACTCGCACGACACGCGCATGAAGATCTCGGCGACGCTGTTCATCATGTACGGCATGAAGCTGTTCTCGCTGGTCTTCCTGCCGCTGCTGCCGCCGCAGAAGAAAGCGACTCAGCTCCTCAAGGCCACGGGCGGCTCGAGCCGCACGCTCGGGTTCCTGACCGTGGCATACGTCGGGTTTGCCATGGTGTGGTCGGTCATGACGAACCTCATGACGATGTACAAGAGCACCAGCTGCCTCACGATCGCGGGCGGCTCCGGCTGCAGCAAGACCGATTCGTGAGAAGAAGAAGGAGGAAGAGGAGGAGGAGGAGGAAAGCGGAGCGCGATGAAGGGCGGCGCTGGAAGAGCGGGAATATTGCGGCGCGGCGGACATGAACCAGCAGCATGCAAGAGTGTAGGATAAAGTATGATATTGGTCGCATGTGTGTGTGTGACGAGATTTGCATATACACACGCGTTAAGTTCTTTCTTTACTCAAAAACGAACTTATCATGCAAGTACTGGAAGAGACACATTACCTTGAAAAGCGCGGGAAGTGCCTTGGTCCTTGGTGCACACGCGGGGGCTTTTTGCAGACCAGAGCAAGACGAGCAGCTCCGTCGAGTGCCCATTCCCATAGACGCATCCACGCACAGAGGCGCAGACAGACATCAGCAATGAGCTACGGCGGATACGAGGCGTACGGCAACGACGACTTTGGCGGCGGCGGCTTCATGGAAGGCTCGCAGGGCGGGATCCAAAGCACGCCTAGCAAAGGCCGTGGCGGCGGCGGTCGCGCCTCGCGCGATGCGCAGACACTGCTGCCGATTACAGCCAAGCAGCTGGCGAGTCGCGCCACGTCGGATGACGACGTGATCCGCATCGATAACCAGGAGGTCACGAACGTCAAGATGATCGGCATCCTGTCGAACGTCGTGCCGCACTCGACCAACGTCAACTTCCAGCTGGACGACGGCACCGGCATCATCGACGGCCGCATGTTCCTCCACGCCGATGACGCGGATTTGGCAGAGAGCGAGATCGCAAAGCTGCGGTAAGCATCGCGGTGGATGGAGTGATGCGCATGTGAATTTACCCGCCTTGACGTGTGTGGTTTTACTTACAGTGATGGCATCTACGTCCGCGTCGTGGGCAACTTGCGCACGTTCCAAGAGAAGGTGTCCTTGTCGGCGTTTTCGGTGACGCCGATCGAGGACTTTAACGAGATCACGCACCACTTTCTGGACGCGATTTACGTGCACTGCTACAACACCAAGGGCCCGCTGCAGTCCTCGGGCGGTGCCGCTGGCACCAACGCCTTCGGAACACCTGTCAAGGGTGGCAGCAACGCATTCGACGCGCCTCTCGGCGGCCAGCAGGCGTGGAACCAGGGAAGCAGCACATACTTGGGCCACAGTGGCTCGATGGGCGGTGGCATGGACTACGGCATGATGGACTCGAACTTTTCGCCCGAGCAGAAAGCCATTTTGGACGTGCTCGGCACATGCACAAGCGACCGCGGCCTGAAAATCGACCAGATCTTCCTAGAGTTACGAGGCCAGATGAGCGAAGACCAGCTGCGCGGCGCACTAAACTATCTGACCAGCGAGGGCCACGTGTACTCGACGATCGACGAGAACCACTTCAAGCGCACGGCGTAAGCAGCAGGCAGTAGCCGGGCTTTCTATTTTCCTTCTATCCATTGCCTCTTGATCGCACCAAGCATTCAATAAATACCGCAACGTTTACAGCTCAAATGAGGGACAGTCACAAACTCTTTTTTTTTTTTCTCTAATACTAATGTTACTCGGTTTGTTTTTTATTGTACGCTTATGGTCTCGCTCTACTTACAAGGCGTCGTCCAGGTCGAAATCCTCCAGTTCGCCGTTGAAGAACATGTGCTTGATGGTCTCGTACACGCCGAAGCAGATGCCGGCCTGCGGCATGACCGCAAACGTCCGGCACGACGCGCCCTTCCACAGCCCAAACACGCCCTCGCGCCGCAGCGTCGCCGTGAAGCAGTCGGCCAGACCCTTGTACACTTTGTTCTTGCCCTGCGTCATGAGCCGCACCGTGACGACATCCAGAGGGTTCGTGATGAACGCAGCGCCACCGCCCGCGAGCGAGCCCATGGCCAGCGACTCGACGGTCGTGAGCGCGCGCTCGTGCTGCTCCTTCTCGGCTACGTACTGCTTGTATCGGTTCTTGAGCGTTTCGTAAAAGAGGAACGAGAACGCCGAGTAGAACGTGTCGACGCTCAGGCACGCCGAGTAGCCCGAGTACAGCCCGCGCACCCCTTCCGAGCGCACAATCGAGAATGCCGCGTGGAACGTGCTGCGGTAGTTGCTCGTGTACTTGATGGCGCCTCCGCTGGCGGCATGCGGGTTGCGGCCCAGCTGCAGCCGCGACTTGATCACTTCGCTCGGCACCGAGATGACCGAGATGAGCATCTCGCTGCACGCACCCGACATGAAGAACACGGCGCTGTGGTTGCGCTCCGCGACATGCGGCAACAGCGTCGCCTTGAGCGTCTCGTACGACCCAAAGTACGTCGCCGCGCACACTGGCGAGCACATCATGGTCGTGCCGAGCCCGCCAAAGTAGCCGCGGACGCCTTCTTCGCGTAAAATGGTCTTGATCGAGCGGAAGATGTTCGAGTACTTGGGCGTCGGCTGGTGCTGGATCTTCATGCGCAGGTTGATCACATCGAGCGGGTGCAGCATCGAGTCGGCGACGACCCCAGCCACCGCGCCCGAGAAGAATGCGCGGACCGCGGGCGACACCGCGGCCGCCGACGTGGCCGTGGGTGCTGCCGAGCCCGCGGCGCGCAGCCCGTGGCACGTGGACACGCCCGGCAGACCCGCGACCGGGGACGCGCTCACCGACACGAGGGGTGACGACGACGATGCCATGGTGAGGCGCGTGAGAGACTGGAGGCCGGCAGTTGGTGGTCGTGTGGGGCGAGCCACAGAATCCGCGGGGAAATAGAAATAGAAACCGGCGCGTGTCTAACTGAGCGTGTTTTTTGCGGCGAGGTTTTTTCGTGCAATCTTTCCCGCGAGACAGGCTAGTGCCAGTGTCTTTCATTTTCAACGCAAACTTCAAGCGGCATGGACAGCAGCAGCAAACGTTCTTGGCCGCTCGGCATTGCCATCGGTCCAAACTGGCAATGAGGTTTTTCGTGCACTGATTCAGTGACTGAACCCTCAGAAATGATGTGCGCGGAATGATTGTGCCCATTGATTCATTGCACAGCACACAGAGAATCATACAAAGTGGTCGAGTCTCGTGCATTATTAGACGACTGCGGCCGGGGAAAAGCGCATGCACGCGTCAACAAGCAACGAACGAGGGAGGCGCTTGCTCGGTGCTTGGAGTCGTTGGGAAGGACGCATTTTCATATCATCCATCTTTTCAACTCAACCGATCGTACGCCAACTCTCTTTTCTCTTCGTTCTCTTGCATCAGAGGCTCGCTGAGCAGGAGGATGGGGGGCTAACAGGCTCTTGTATCTACTCAAAAACACTCTTCATCTGCAAAGCCAAAAGAAAAAAGCTAGCAGACACGATCGCTTGGCTTGATGGAGACTTGTGAACTTCACAGCGTGCCGCCGACGGAAGGAGAAGCATTGAGCAGAGTTTGTTCACTCGTGGTCCAAGCAACCAAATCTTCAGGGGAAGACTTCTCCGTCGACAAAACACTGGTTACCTTGATTTTGCGCTCTCAGACTTGCCGCATGCATCCACCGAGACGGCCAGAGCTTTGCCCTTCTTCGCAGCGTCCACTATAATAATAATAATATCACCACTACCACGTGAGGGCCTCCGTCACCATGTGCCGCTCGCTTCCTGGACGGCGACCGTGCGCTTGACGAGGCTGTCACTTGCTTTACACCGACCCGAAAAGACTCCGACGATTAAGCGCGGAGCTACTGGATGACAGTCTGGTTGAGCGCAGCGCGGCACTTGTGTTCATACTAGCTCGAGGGTCCAGTTTCTGCGCTAAAGTCGCGCACTTCGCCTCTCTCGCTGCCGTGCAATCCATCGCTTTTTGTCGCATCAGCACTGGCCCTGACGGCGGCGGCGGACCCAGATCGAAATCTTCGCCATCCACCTCGAAATCGCCGCCGAATGAAAAGTCCAGCGCGCCACTCGTCAGCGTACAGTCGTAGTTTGGTAAGAACGCGTCTCCTTTGACGTCCTCTTCGACGGGGCTCTCCACGTGGCACAGGTTGCTTTTCTGTCCGCAGCAGCCTTCAAGAGGCGCCGCCCCGCACTCAAGCGAGCACGACGCGCGCGGCCGACTGCGCTTGAGCGAGTGGGTCCCCGACGCCGGGGGCAGACTCTGTTGCTTCCAGTCGCGCTCGCAGCCATCTTCCGTCTCGAACCGCAGCGTCAGCATCTCGCTCGGCGGCCTAGAGTCCTCCCGAAAAGACCACTTCTCCCGGACTCACTCCTTCCGCTCGCGGCCCTGCCTCGTCCCGCCCTGTTCTCTCTCTTTTATGCGCGCGAATCCGCCACCTGCTCCGCTCGTGTGCCAATTGTACGCCACCTGCCTCTGCGATGGAGTAGGGAATTCGGAAATGGGCACGAGGCGCCGCCCATAAAAACATCAAGTCAAACCGCGCAGACCGATACAAAGCGCAGTGTGGAAGCAAGAAAAACCTCGCGCGTGATCCACGCACGCCCAGTCACTTCTTGCAAGGTTTTATTGCTTCCACTCATACAGTACGTTACCATCATTCTGGTCGCGAGCAGATTGAAAATGGTGGAGGGTTCGGGCTCACGAGCAGCGACGACAAATAGGGTAAGCCAGCGCAATATTACGCCAAAAAAACGCCTCTCGTTAATACAACTCGAGTACTGTACGGTATGGCGCAGAGCCCAGTCGAAGACCAATCGTTTCTGCCGAAATGTTGGTCGCGTCCACTCTTTATGGGCGTTCTAGTTGCAAGTGCACGCTGCCCGGCGAATGCCGCCTGGTGGAAATACTAGTCGACGGAGAGTGCGCCAAAAAAGAGAGGGTGTTGGTCGTGGAGATGCGATGAAAACAGCGACAAAAAATACGCCTCAGGGTGTCTCTTATAGTGTGAATCAAACCAGCCATCATTCTAACAAACGTTCTTTTGTGAGTGATTCTCAACACTTAATCAGGTACGATTGAACGACGGAGGGTAGGGGATTCTAAAAACAGCGCGGACCCTATCCTCAATTAGAACCAAGCATTGTGGGCGTCATTCCGCCAACAAAGATGCTGGAATGGTTGAAAATCACGCGCTTCTCGTTGAGTGCGCGGCTCGAGATTATGGTCCAGCTACGAACTGGTTGGCCATCAAACTCTATGGCGCTCGTTCTGTTGTCCTCATTTCCATGTGGGACAGGGACACACTTGAAGACTTCTATAATAGTACTGCTGAACAGTAGCAGAAAGTAGACGAGGCGTTCGTAACGCTATTTGATTGGATAAAAATAGTCATCCGTAGAGACAACGCAGCCGCATTCTTTCGGCGCAGAAAAAAAACTGTTGACTTATCGGGTATGAAATCGACCTGAGTGCAACATAGTGCACTTTCAGGCGCCAGCTTAGGAATGTTCTGTGCACGATAGGACTCCTAATTGCAATGCCCTTTCACTTGGCGCAAGACCGGGCTGCCCGGTAAATGCTGGCTCTAGTGCCTTCCGGTTTGGAAATGGCTTCTGTCTTCGGAAAGAGCTTCAGCGAGCACTATCACAAGCTGCAGGCTCCAGAACTTTGGTCTTGACGCCTCAAAGCGCTTTTTTATACCCTCCGCTCCATTCGGACGCAGCTTTTCTTCAATTTCACAAGCTGCATTGACAGACAAAACACAAAAGTCATGAGAACACAGCGCATAACTGCAACTAGGTTCATGGACTAAGTGCAACACGCGCCTGGTTGTACGTCGTGGTGTGCGGACAGATCCGTCGATAGCTGCCAAGGTGGGCGGGCAAGTCGCCGAAGCTGCGTGGAATCTCACCGTGTAGGATCTCCGTCAGGTCTTCATTGAGCTGCCGGATTGCGAGCTCTTCGGCCTGCTTTGGATGGCGGATATGCGCATGTGGACGTTTCTTCTCGTTCTCCAGGTCCTGGAGACGCCGCGAAACGATGCCAACGAACTTGGCGCGGTCGAAGCGCAGTGGATTCACGAGTTTGATCGTGTCCAAAATCAGTGTGTCTTTAACCTGCGTTCAGCAGGATTGGATGCGTATCTTACCCGCACAAAGTAGGTTTCAAATGGTGAGCTGGTGCATACCTGACAATCTAATTCGTTCTCTCGTGCCATGGACGGCGACGAATTGATCTCGACGAGCCACGGACGAAAGGTGTCGTCCAAGAGAATGTCGTAGCCGTAGAGATCGAAGCTGTTGACCTGGAACGGGATGTGGTCCTCACCACACATGAGGGACTTGAGGATCACTTCGATGATCTCACTTTTTACTTTCTCGACGTCAGCACCCATAGCTTCGAGCCGTTTCCACAGATACGCCAGCGTCATTTTCGTGCCGCCGGCTTCTTCCCCTGCTGCAGCATTGATCGGGTTATCGCTGAAACATTAAAAAAAAACAATATGTAGGTGAGAAACGAGGCTTCTATTGCGTATAAGCGGCAACAAGTACCTGGTCTTGATTGCCTCTTGGTTCTCTTTTTGGATGCTGCTGTTTGTGAGGTGCACAAAGAGGTTGCTCAGATCTGCGTCTTCGTATTGCCGCGTGCACATACGCACAAAGCCTTCCTCGTAAAAGAATGCCTCCAGCGGGTTGAATGACGTCACAAGCACGTACAAGCGCAGGTCAAACTTGTACCCGTCGAGCAGCAACGGATTCGCAATGTACTCTTGGATCACGACCTGCTCGCCGTACATGACTTGGCTCAGATCGTCGATCAGCGAGATGCCTCGTCCGCGGGAAAGCGCCACGGGTTTCGTGATCCAGATGTTTTTGCTTGTACTGCCGTCTTTGTTTGCTAGCCGCGCGCTTTTGTCCTGGTACGCTTCTACAAACGCAATGTACTCTTGTGGCAGGATGAACGTCTGCGGGATCACGTCGTACGCGGCTTTCATTCTACCACCCATGGCCAGGTACTTGCCCATGTTTTTCTTGAGACAGTCCTTCCGCGTCAGCGCCTTGGCGTGCTGGAAATGGTTCACTTTCTGCCATGCGAGCAGTGTTTTCCGATCCACGCGCGATTTACTCCACGTCCAGAGCAAATTCCACGTGGTCTTGAGTCCGAGTCCCGACGGATGTTCTTCCTAATCGCCGAGTGTGTCGAGCGCATTGATCACGATGTTGCACACTTCCCGTCGCGTCGTGGAATTGACGCGATAATACGCAGTTGACGGCGACGGCGATGGTAGCATGGAGCTCGGAGTTGCAATGTTTCCACCAAACGCGGTGGCGTAGTCCTGCATGATGCTTTGCCAGGATTCGTACAGCTTGAGCTGCAAGCGGAGTGATTGGTCACTGTGCGGCGCCGCCGCTGGGGGCGTACTGATGAGGCTTTCTCTGGACGATGACGACGCTGCGGACGTGTGTCGTTGCTCGAAGACACTTGTGAGGATGCAATGGAAATTGCTGAAATACGCGCGGTAGTCTTTGCACTCCTTTGAATAGGGCCTCGGGATACGAACGCCACCGTTCAGTGGTGTAGCCACCATTCCTTGCAGCTGCTGAGTGTCCGAAGGTTCTGGTATTGGCTCTCGGGTATTTGCTACTAGGGTGGCTGGGCTCGGAGGACGAGGAACTGCGCTGTCTATAGGTCCTACTACCACAAGGGAACCATACTGTGGAGAAGGCGACTCGCTTTCCACTCGGGGTGTAGTACGAGCAGAATTAACGTTTGGCGCTCGAATGCTCGTGTTCTCGTCTTCGGGCACTACATAGGCATCCGTTTGACATGCTTCTTGATTCAGATGGGGGCAGATAATTTCTAGGTCACCGTGAGGAGGAGACTGGAGCTGTCGATGGCTCTCAAATTCAGGCCGCATTTTGCGCTGTTGCTGCAGCTGCTCCATCCGAGCAGCTTTTCTTGAGGATATGAAGCCAAGCAGCTCCCGTTCGATTTGCTGTTGTTGCTCTTCGTTCTCGAGTCGTGGCTGCTCTTCTTGCTGCCCACGTTTGCTACCTTCTTCTCTCATCTCAATCTGTGGTTGTTGCGTACGCTGCTGCGCTACAGACCCATCACCCAATCTCTTCTCTAGATCCTCGGCATTGCTCTCACTTTCGTCTTCTTTATCCTCAGGATGCTGCTCCAAAAACGTGTCATCGTGACCAAACCCGCCAAGTCGGTACGCTCGGTTGGGCGTCGCATTGCCCCAATCTCCATCACCTCCGTTGTCGTCTCCATTTTCTTCATGACCAAGCACAGCATCATCTTCTTCTTGATCCTCATCGACCGCACGATCAGTGACTTGTACTGATACCTCAAGCGCCATGATCGCCTTTTCATTCGCTTCGTCACTATCGGAGCAATTACTGACATCACTTTCGTCGCTCTCACTGCTGCTACCGTTGCCTCCGCGATCGATTTCTGGCTTGTGGGCTGCCGTTGTATCTCCCAAATCGGCCGGCATTGTGCATTTGTCTGACTGAGACGCAGCACGCGCTTGAGCACTCGCAATAGCAGTACCTATGACACCACTGCTGCTATCGCTGCGCTCTACTACGCCCCTTTCCAGCCTCCTTGTTCTTGTTCCTTTTTGCTGCCTGCAGAGTCTGACGTGTGAGCAGCCGCTGATACGCTTCCTGCCTCCTTTTCTCTCGCTCTTTCCCCATTTGCTCCGCTCTTGCTTTCTCTTGCTCTTCGGGGGTCAGCTTGGGCACCACGGTCCGTTTCCGACGGCGCTTGAGCGTACTGTTGCTGCTTGAGTTGTTTCCGGCCGTGATTACAAAGGCGGGCGTGGTCGTCGAGCCCTTGCTGGCTTTGATCAGCGCGCGTGCGGCCTCAATCGCGTCTTTCTTCTTCTTAGCCACCTCCACTGCCGACAGTGATTTTGCTGCTGAGGGGTGCTTGGAGAGATGCGACGGCGACGAGAGGTTCATGCTATAGATCGATATGGTTTGCTGCTGGTCAGGGACGGCTGCTACCGGTGGTGACAGGAAAATCGGACGGCGCATCGTCTTCGAAGACGTTGACGACCCTTCTTGCGAGTTAAACGCTGGACCTACACCTGGAACAATAGCAACTGCAGACACAGGCACGTCACCGCGGAGAAGCTGTAGCACGCGTTCTTGCACTCGCGCGTGTTTGACGTGACGCTGAACGAGCGAGAGCTGTCGCCCAGCGTACTTCGCCAACTGCACGTCATCCGCGGCGTGCGGGAAAAGCGACTGGAGCAACGCCACGAGTCCGTCTTCGCACCTACGCAGGTCCGCGAAGCTCAATTGCGGGATGATCAGCAGCGGCACGAGCGGGAAGCTGTCCATGTGATCAGCGAGTGGCACGTTTGGAGCCGCATCCAGGTCCTCGAGACACCGTGGCGAAGCGACTACTGCGCATTCGGCTCGGCCATTGGGGTCGGCTCGTGGTGGCGACGGCGTGGTGGCGCCTGAGAGCGGCCGTCGCGCGGATCTCGGCGGCGTGGGCTGAGCTGTCGCTGTATTGCTGCTGCCACTACGAGGCGCGTCGGCAAAGTGCCGATGCGCGGCGTCGATCATCGTCTCCATGCTGCCTCCGCTGTTGGCGTGCGCGTCGGCGCCGGACGAGGCAGAGAGCGGCCGCTCGCCCACGCGCGCCCACGCAGGAGCCGAGAGCCACATCGGCGCGATGGTGCCATGGTGCGCACCTGCTTGGCCAGTTGAAACAGCCCTCGTATACAATTAGAGAGTAGGCCATGCTTTTAGGAAGGTTGTCTTATAATAGTGCCATTGTGTATTTTGGAGATGTCAGCATGCATTATCTATGCGTGAGTAGAATGATACCTTCTGCCGCGCGCGGTGTGCAGCAGAGTGGATACGTGCACATCGTCGACCACGACTTGCAGTGCGCTTGAACATGCAGGCGGCTGATGTGAGCCGCACGCATCGTCCGTGTTCTGTTGATTGGGATTGCCTACAGCCTCTTGGAGAGCTCGGAAAATATAGCATATTTCCGCCATATAATATATTGCGTTTTCGGTAAATACTGCTATTGTAGCATTTGCAAACAGACTTGAAGAAACAAAAAGACATCGCCGAAGCACCATGCGTGTCATGAGCATGCTAGATGATTTAAAGGGGGCGTCCAAAACGCAGATGGGCAACAGAGGAGCTCAGCTATGCAGCAAGCGAAGTGTAATGGGGCTCCCCCATCACATGAGTCCTCGGGTCAGGAGAGTGTGGGTTTTCACCCACACGGGTTTTACCACCTCTTCCAAACCAACCCACTACGTACAGTCGGTGACACATTAATATGTGTCACTCATGAACACTGTACATAGCCATTTGCATATTAGCCAATAGTACGAAGCCAATAGGATTAAACCCCATTGGATGATAGTCGGACTGGACACCCGACTATCTACCAATGAGAGACACCGTAGGTTTCAGTCACAAGGATTGCATGTTAGCACTTTAAATTCTAATTCATTTCTCGTTTTGCACGCTACCGCGCAAAGCTCCTTCCTTCCTCTTGGACACAGCGTCATCGCTGTGCCCTTCCTCCCGCGCGCTTCCTCAAAGCATGTGTACGCAGTGTAACGGGTAATCCCGTTACACCTGGTAGCACTTTGTGGTCCGCCCAACCACAGAGCGACAGCCATCAGCAATGAATGCTGACGAAGAAACCATGATGGGTGTCGACCCCGCGTCAGCCGCGAGTTCGA